>VZTE01005888.1:0-25678 GCA_013397775.1 Eulacestoma nigropectus | reverse complement strand
TAATTTAAAAAAAAAAAAAAAAAACAGCAAGAAAACACAACAAACCCCCCTCCCCCCACTTTAATGACAAAACCAGCAAAGAAAACATGCAAACTCTCATGTAACCACAGCTATAAGTACTTACAATTTTTATTTTAATTTAGCCTATAATCCTGACTGAAGTTCTGGCATATATGCATGGTCTTTGTGTCCTCTAGCTCAGTCATTCATTCATTCTATGCTCAATCTACTTTAATTCAAATAAATCAAAAGGGAAACAAGTGGATGTAAAGGAGGAGTGCTCTACTCCATCTGAGTGCAGTAGATTGAGTTTTTTAAAGTCAGAGACATTTATATAGAAGGTAGAATGTGCATGGTTTATTTCCCAAAAATAGTAACTCATAAAATTATGCCTAAAGCTCTGTCCCCACCAACAGCATAGAGTCTGCTTTATTGATAGGTATTAGTCCAATCCATGAGGATAATAAACAAAACTTTTTACATTTAAAAATTCTCACCTCCAAATCCCACCTTATTACCAGGTTTTTTGTTCCAAAGGATGGGAAGGGTTCCTTGGCATAAGCAATCACATCCCTGAAATTTTGAGCACAATTTTTTAAGCACTGTATCACCCTGTATGACTGAAAATCTCAAAAAAGAAGAGGTAAGCATTGCTGCTAGGCCTCTAACAAGTGCCCTCCAACCTCCTGTGCCCAAAAGTAGTTCAGATCCAGAAAACATAAAATTAACCTACTATCAATCCATGGAAAATTGACCTCAACAAGCAAGACATTAGGAACAGAATGCAAAAACAGGACATAACTTACTCATGATAGAAAGATCTTTTTTAGTTTATTATAGCAGGTCACTCACCAGATTCTTTTTTCTGTTTGTCAATAACAAGAACAGCAGCATTTGACTGACCCTGAGAGATGACTGGCAAAAAGGATGCCACATAGCAACAAAGGACGATTCTAAATCTAAGGGCAAACTGATGGACAGGGGAGAATAATCTGAAAAACAGGTGCATAAAGAGAACTTCATAGCATCAAAATTATTGAGAACTGGACATGAAGGGGACAACGGAAAAGCAGATGATTCTAGACTATTTTTGCTATGACACAGAGGAGGAACAATACATTGCTTTCACAGTGAAACATTTGAGCAATAAAATAATGAGTTTGCCTAGCAGGCAAAGCCTTTCTAATTTGCCTGGCCTGAATTATGAGAACATATTTTTGGCCTGGCCTATACCACAAAATATGAGTAGGATTAAGTGCATTCAAAGTAGCTGACAAGATGCTGAAGCTGAAGGGAACCTTCCCACAGAGACTAGAAAGTTGGGGTCAGTACTGGATTAGCTGACACATAAACTGCATCTTGTGTTCCAGAGGCTTAATCACTCCACTTAAACCTATCAGCATGCAAAAGTAGCAATAGAAAAAATTATAAACTCTTTGTCATAGCTGGCTTTGGCAAATATGTGACAAAGAATGACTCAGTAATATTTCTTACTTTTTTCCCATGTATGAAGTTTTTAGAGACTACTTCCTCCCTTCTTAGTAGTTTACATCTAGATAAGAATTTCCATAGTCAGAATTGTTACAGTTGTAGCAGTCTGGTAGTAAGGGCTATTTTTTCAAATGTAGGAGCCCAGAGACTTATACACCTACAGCTACAAAGCATATGGATCTACTCCTCCTGACACCTACACTGGTGTATCGAGCTCTCCAAGAGACGAAGTAAATACTGAAGTGGAAAAGAACTGATCTAACTCAGAATTATAGTACTATTAGAAGTTTTTTCGGTCTTTTTTCTTTAATTAAAAACCATGTGCAGTAAAATACCATGAAATTTTAAATTCCTTTACATTTGATGAGGAGAGGGCAGTAGTTGTTGGGTATGGGATTTTTTTAGATTTACATTTTCCTTCAGGTTTTCACATGCTCTTGCATAAACATTTCCTGGCTCAATATTGTGTTTGCTCACACCAAAGTTCTTCCACAGACGCTTTTACTTCCTGCTGCAAAGAAGGGGGAGGGAAGGCAGTGTGCAGCGTAGCACCACTTATCCTTTTCAGACAAGGTTTGATTTAGAAAAGAACCAGTCACAACTTGCTGGGTACCAGAAGCCAAATAAATTATTTTACTGTTTGATTATCCACATAATTCAAAACCTGTGTCAGTGGCAATTTGTTTGCTTCCTGTCATGCTGGGACTTGGGTTGCACAACAAGTTTGCCTTGCAGAGAAATGCAAGGTTTCTGGAATAGAAGGCTCCTGGAACTGTTAGTTTTCAAAAGTTTTGTCTTGGACTGAGCACCTTAACTCCTCCCTGTTCTCTAGCACAGCAGCTAAAAGGGAGCCATCCTGCTGGAGCCTGTACTGCCAGCAGCTTCCCTAGGGATCTCCCACACCCTTCCCCTCACATTAATGAGCAGCTAACTAACAGAGCAAATAGAAATAAATTAGCAGCAAACTTATTCTGGTAGATGTCAAGGAAGAAGAGAATTCCAAAGAGGAATTTAAACAGGCAAAAAGATATATGAGCTTTACAGTTCAGTGCATGAAAGAGTGCTTGTGTAAGATACCACATTAAAAAAAAAAAATTCTTAAACAAAAGACATAAGACTTGTTAAAAAAAAATAGAAAATAAGTCTCTAAGGCTTGCACCACTAATGGAACTGTGAGGAGGAATGAAAAATGTTAGCATTATCTCTATCTCAGGAAGTCCCAAAACCATGATTCAGTAGAAGGTAGGAGAGTACACCAAGAAGGGATGATTACGTGCTTGACATTTTCTTATACGCTACCCCAGGCTGCTGTCAGAAACAGGATACCCAGCTAGACAGATGTTTAGTCTGATCCTGTATGACTGTTCCTCCTTTGTGATAGTAAGACATAAATGTGGATAGGAGGAAAGTTATGTGCAACTCAGGGATCACATGAAACTTGAAGTTGATGCAGGCACAGTAGCTGACAGTGAGGAGATTCAAACCGAGGAGTGTCAACTCTGGGCAAATTCTGATCACTATGGACTTCACCCCTGAGAGAAGTTCATACTGTCCAAAATCCTTCTCATGGATCTTAGGATTTGTCTTAAGGATATCGGGCACCTTTGGAGTCAAACCACTTCCTCCACCCTCCTCTGATCTTTCAGTTACATATTTCATTCTTTACAATAAAAAAAAAAAAATTTGATCTCTGTAAATTAGTACCTGGCATCATGCTATTGCAAATGTGGACATTTTCTGCATTGCATTCTCTAGATCTTCGCAAGAAAACAAGTCTTCCAATGCCACCAGTGCTTCTGATATGCAAGTAAAAACTTATTCACAAAGTACAGTGCTCATTATCCTGCCATCAATCATTTGGGAACTAAAGCAGATATGAAGAGAAATTTTGCAATATAGTGACAATGTTACAATGTCAACCATAATTTCTAAATTGCACATAGATGGTCCAAATCATCACAATTCAAATACAGTTGGAACAATTCCTAGTCAGGAAGACTTTTACTTCCTACTTTACTATAGACTACAGTGAAATAAGGAACAACAGTCAAAAGAAATTTTCTTTCAGCACAGCCAGCAGAAAGACTACCTGTTCTTGCTCCTGGCCATTTCAATTCATGCTCTTTCAGGCAAGTTTGCTAAAGAAACTGTAAATAGAAAACGTTATACAACAGTTGCAGCAAGTAGCCTATAGAGCAGCTTATTTGCTGTGACAAATTGCACAGAGCATGCCGCACACCAGTACTCCATATTCTCTTCTGGGTCACTGAATTGATTCTGGTTCAAATTCCTGACAAACCATTTCATATGTAAAGACAATAAGGGACTAAAACTATTTTCATTTGCTAGCTCAGTCTAGCCTCCGCTCTAGGAGCTAGGGTAGCCTGCAAGGCAATACACAGCATAGATACAAGCCCACTCAGACATTTCTTGGATAACTATCTAGCCGCTATAAAGTTATGTAAAAGGGAGCTGCTCCATCTTTCTCGCAGCAGCAGCTGCTGTCACTGCATTTTATGAGGAGATGAAGCTGTCCAAGGATACTATGTGCTCTGGGAACATTTACCAGATCAGCTGTCCCAGGTAATTCTGATCCCATAACATCTGCTTCCTGGATCCTAGTCAAGCTGACAGAGCAGGGCAACAAGCTCTGCTGACATAGAGCTGGTTTGGACTTTGGCTGCAACCAGCATGGCAGGCACCATGGAATAGTAAAGCCGCTTATGGAATTTAGGCGCCACCAGGGCTAGATTGCAGTTAAGGAGGCTGTCTTAGAGCCACAGCTTTATACTTAAATAGCTTACTCTTCCAAATCTCAGGTAAAAAAGGGGTGTCTTCAGTGGTATATTTCTCTCAGCAGTATTGTACACTCTACAGATTTATTGCTCACCTGACTGAGAAAATTACTTACTGGTTGTGTGCACCACAGCCTGATCTGTGGTGCACACAACCAGTATGCACTCTGGTGCATACCAGATAGGCATATAATATGCCAGGATAGGCATATTATATGGATAATAATATCCATATAATATGGATAGGCAGATAATATGTGAAAGATCTCCAGGATAGGCAGATAATATGTGAAAGAGTTATAATGGAGTGTTTTTCATTATGGAGGCAGCCCCCTCATTTCACTTCAGCCATCTTTTAAAACAAGTATCTCTTTCATAATGGGAAGGTGATTTGGTGACAGTACCAGCTTAAGCAACAGCTTCAACAAGGTCAGACCTGACACTTAAAAAAATACTCAAGAACAAAGTTTAAAACAGGTGGGGCAACTGGCCAGAAAGCAATATTTTCTCTCTGTTCTGATAACAGATGAAGAAACAGCTAAGACAAGTAGCTTAAATTAGAGAGCAAAATCCATGTGTTTATGTTATAATAACCAATGTCACATGCAGAAGGATTTCTTTAAAGATAATACACTTTAAATTACGTTGGTATGCTTTTAGTTAACAGCTATAAAGTTTTTCTGTTCTGGGACTCTTGCAGATTGGAGACTTGCACACCAAGCCAGGTACACCAGGTAAGATTCACACTATATTAAGAAAAAAAGAAGTTCTCAAGACAGCAACAGAGTTGTTTAATTTACCTTACCCTATGCTGTCCATCAGAGTAACACTAGTTCTTATTGCTAAGTAGTAATATACGTGTGTCTATGTAAAGAGAGAGAGATGGATATTCTGTTAATTTACAAAAAGGTTAAAGATTGTCATCAATCTTTACATATTAAGGAATGCTTATAATTTCTATCATCATGCCCATTCCAGTCATAACTTTATGCTCTTACGGAAGACCACAATTAATCTGCTACCTCTCCAAATAATATTTCAGTGACTTTGGTTTAAGACCTCTTCCAGATCAATAGTGCCTCATGACTGAATCTGTGTTTCAACAGAAAAAACTTTACTGGGATAAGCAGTGGGGAGGTAATTTCCACTAAACCTGTAATGCTTACCAGTGATACTGAGCAGCAACATTTTGATGCTGTCTGACACTAGATGAGAAACCATGTTCTAATTAAATGGGAAAGTAGCATATATATGAAGTAACAGCCAGCTTCTGAGTGTGGAAGTAATACCATTTTCTCATTTTGCAGGGTAGGTCTGCCCTGCTTCTTTAAAAGAAGACACAGTTAAAAAAAAAAAAAAATGACCTTGGAAAGATTTGCTGTGTATGGCACACAGACACTGTTATTCCCAAGACTCCACAGCTCCTAAGTGTTCCAAAAACAGGCACAGAAGAACGAAAAAAAACAGGCAGGTGACAATAATGGCATCAGCAAAATACCTTATGCCTCACTCAAGCATTTTATATTCAAGGCACAAGTTACGACTCATAAATTTCATTAAATCTACCTAATTTGTACCAGAATCCATTGCCTCTTTGTATTTCAAGGGAATAGAAATACACGAGAGATTGTGGACAAAAGTGATATTTCTTGTAGGAATAAAATCCAAACAGAAAAAGAGAGAGACTTAGACTTAATCTTTCTTATTATTTGATAAAAAAACATTTTCTGAGTAAAGGTACAAGTTATTTGTGGTTTTGATCACTCCAGTACACTGTTCCATACCTAAGAGTAGAAAATGTTTCAAATATTTAACAAATCAGGGCTAATTATACAGAATAATTGAATCCTTAATATAAAGCCTGAGAGACTTTATTCTTCTAACGTTACTTGCTGCTGATGTGAATACCATGAGAAGAGATAAAGCCACAGACCTGTTAATACAAAGAAGACGGTTAAAAATTACTTTCAGTTTTGAGAAAAACACTAGGCTCTGAATACAAGTTAATTATTAAAGTTCAATTTCCCTTTTTTCCCCCAAAAAAAGTTATTTTAATTACTGCTTTTTATGCCAAGTGTCTGCTTAACTTAAGAGAAGAAATGACTTTTTATTTGAAGCATTGCCTACTAGAAATAAGAGTTACTCAAGGGCAGTGTTTTATTGATAAAGCTTTTTTCTTAATAATCATCATATGTCATAACATTTCACAGGATTCATGAGGTTCATATTTTTTCAAAGGCAGAAACAACTGGAAGTCCTGATCTGAAGCTAACAAAAACCCCTGAAGCACTGTCTAAAGTCGGAGTCATTTTTGCATTTTGAACCCTAGATATAAAATATAGTAGAAGTCAGGTCTTCATAAAAGTAGGAGAGGTTATTTGCTACCATAAGAGCCAGCATTTTTAAACTGTTATAAGTATTTGCATATATTTACATGCACTGAAAGCACAGCCATTCAGAACAAACAAGGTTCATTATGAAGACAAACACGCTGAGTATGACTGACTGACAATCTACACAATGGCTGATTTAAACTTTACATTCACCAACCATTTTTCTGAGGAGGACGGACAGCTAAGGATGCCTTACATCTCTTCAGCCACTTTTTATTTTTGATAAACCCTGGGGCTGCCTCTGTTAAGGTGAGAGAATACTCTAAGCAGCCCATTCAGCCTGTTGAAAACCTCTGCTTTGGTCTCTGACTTCTAGCACGCAAGCTTAAATGAATCTCTCTCAAGTAGTGGAATAGGTAGGAAAACTGGTTTATCAAAAAGACATACACAGTTCCCTTAAACAGTTCAACTTTAAGGCATGTCTGCATGCATTCCTACTGCCTGTGACAATAGTAACACTTCCTTTCAGCCTAATAGGTCCTGAGCCCCATCCTTTGTCTGCTGATTAACTGCTCTATTCATTGACCAGACCACTAATTGCATGCTCCTTATAGTTACCCTACATTACTGTAAGAATTAATGAGACACAATTACAGCTCCCAGAAATCTCAGGCCTAGCCAACTGCAAAGCACTCCAACTGAATAAGAACTCCCCAAGAATAAAGAGAAAAATTCAGCCCATTGTTCACAGGAAGCAGAATGTTTTTTGTTAAAAAATTGTATTTATTTGAAGCTGTTTCATAATTAGGCCCTGGAGAAAATAAAAAAAAAAAAAAAAGGAGAGAATAGAGAAAGAACTTGGGAACCAGCATTCCCTGAGAAATCACAGCGGATGCAAAGAGACGAGCACACAGTTCAGATATGAAGAGAAAAAATCATAAGGAAGGAGTGCGTAAAAAATTAGTGCTATGAACACTACAAACATCTATAACCAATCAGCTGTTTAAACAGAGCATGTCCCACTGTATGGGAATTACCACTAATGCACCTTATATTTGACAGCTTCAATCTTGAACAATTTAAAATAAGCATATGGCAAGCTTCTGTAGTCATGTCTCTACTATGAGATGGAAGAAGAGGAATTTAATTTTCCGTTCTCGGAATTTAGTATGCATTAGAAGTCAGTGTCATTAGCCATGAAAGTCAAAATGAAGGACAGAAAATGAGTTTTTTAAAAATCACCCATATTGAAAACTGCACTCACATTTAATCTGTGTAATCAACAGCCACAGCTATTCAAAGTCTTAGTGACTACAATCACTACCTATTAGCCTGTAAGTAGTTCAAAAGCTATTATTCTCACTTGAACAACTTTCCAATACACACGAGACAGCATTAAGTTAATGAAGTTAATATGCAAAGTCAATATTCTTTGTTATGAAGTCATCTTATTCCATTGGTTCCTCTTCAACATATTTTCACCATATAAATTCGATTTAAATTACATGTATAGTTTGACAAAGCCACTGATACTTAAAATAGAGCTTGAAATGCAGCATTATACTTTATAGTCCTAGTAACCATTTTCCAGGACACAATTTATAGCAGTCACTGAGACCCCAAACGAAGTATGTCAGACTAGCACTGCTGCATTCCAGAATCAACATCTTTGGATGGAGACAACATTTTTTGTACAGCTCTACAGGGATTCTCAATAATTGCACCTAACTGCGGTAATAGTTCAAATTCATGGAAAATGGATGTTCTTCTGATATTATGGCTCACTGATATCACAGCAGAACGCTTTCCTGCATGAAGCAGACAGTTACCACCATGTGGTGCTGAATCCCGAGCAGGAAACAAGGCACAAATATGGATCAGAGACCTTTGTGTTCAGTGTATAATAAGACCAATATCCCTGTCATAGAACAGCAATCATTAACTCAGGGATCTTTTGTTAAATGGCCCCTGTGGCTGGACTGGTAACAGCAGGGATCAATTTGCAATCCTCAAGACTAGATTCATCTGTCAGGGAGACTGCAGGCCTACAGATTCATGCATTTCCAAAGTAAGTCTCTAGGACTTCACATGAAAATACCAATTTCAATTAACCTTGGCTGATTAATCAACCTCAGTGCACGGCCAGAGCTTACATACGCAGCTCCGGCTCTGGCAGTATTATTTGAAACGGGCTTTCTGCATGTCTTGAAAAAACCTTTGAGGAAAAAAGAAACCTTTGTCTCAAATAAAACATCACCTAGCTTGTTCAAGCTGTTCCCGTTTCAAGCCCAAAAATAGAACAAGTCTGAATTCGTGCAGAGTGTGATGTGGAATTATTTCTACTAGTGCAAATAACGTATTCTGGTATCTGGTCCAGCCATCATTTCAGATGTTATGAAGCAACTTAACAAATACAAAATATCCACACACGGGAGGTTAGCTGTAATTTCTAGTTAGGGTGTCTGTCTCTCCATAAGAGAAAAAGAAGTCCTTCCTGCAACAAACATTATGAGCCCACTCTTTAGGGCATCAATTCCAAGTAAGGTAGAACTTCCAAATAAAAGATAATTAGAAGCACACAGGAAGAGCATCGTAAGAGACAAGGGAAGGTTTCAAGTGTAACCTGAGCTCACTCAAAATATTTCTACTGTCCTGTCCCGCTACCAAATTCTTTAGAACTATTTGTTATTTATGGTAGTGCATGTAGCGCCAGCAAAGGACAATCCCGATCCACCAAGTGTTCCCATGTGCTTATTTTTCCTGGAACTGGTTCACCCAAGGAAAATTCCACTTTTGTACTTCTCATCCTTTAGTTTGCATGTTGTACATCATAAGCTTCACTACTAGGGAGTTTCCTTCCTTCCTTTTCATTTTTATATCTATATCCAGCCCCCTTTCTTCCTGAAAGCAGTTCAGTTAAGCAATGGTTTTGTCTATACTGTCTCCTAAGTGTGGCCCCGAAAGTATCTTCAGGACTAGAACCACCAACAGGACAGGTGCCAAACATGAAAAATCATGCATTGTCAGGCACTATTCATGCAACTTGCAGCTGTGAGACAACCCTGTAAACAGAAGATGAATAAGAGACAGTGACACTATTCTTAGAGTTGCTCTCAAGGTCATTCTTGGGAGCAACTTAAGCATAAGCTATGATGTATCATCTCTGTCTGCAGTGATAAACTGGCATACCAGTCCCTACAGGATGAGGCTTACATTTGATTTACACTAGAAAGGTTAATATAGAAATTACACTAACAAGACTCTTCTTCTCAAGCAACTTACACCTATCCCTCAAGAGAAGTAAAATGTACAGGTAAAAGAATTCCTTATGCAGCTTCTGCACTGGGGTTTTTGCTGGCATAGCTATGTCAGCAAAAAATTCATATCCCTCCCTGACAGGCCTCCTTGATAACACTTTCAAGTGCAAACCAGGTGTCAGTATTTCTGTTATGACAGAAAAAGAGTTCTACACTAGTCATGAGCTGAATATTTGGCCTTTCATGACCTGGAAAAGTCCTTGCTTCCAAGGACGCCAAATCCCATGACCATGTTTTCCACCAGCATAATCTCTCATGAGCACTGATTAATACAGTACTAGCATGGTATTGTATTAACACATATAGAGTAGGAGAAGATGTATCAGTAGCCAACCATTTATATTCTGCATTCCCATGTAAAAATTGTCTATTTACACTACATTAATGCCACAAAAAATCCAGTGAATGGGAGGCACCAACAGTTCTATGTTAAAAATTGCTGTGATTTTTAGACTAGTCTAAAAATTGTTTTAAATCTACTAATCTCTGGACATTTCAGTTGGTTATATTTGGCACTTAGAAATATTTAGATAATTCTAAGAAGAGATTCTATAGATAAAATTCCCAGATGCCTCCCAGATCATGGAAGAAGCTGACCAAGTACAAACATCTTTCATTTTAATCAGCTTAGTTAGGTAGAAAGTTAACCATACTGGTTTGAAAGCAGTTAGATAGCTTTAAAGACAAGACAATTAAATGCATAAATCTACCACATGGCAACAACTCCAGAGCTGAAGACATGACTGGAAGAAGACATGCTGTCACAGGCAGTGTTGCAGAGGGTCCCTCAAGGATCCCCAACCTTGTGCCTATCCCTAACATAATTTACCATATTCTCTCCATCTACAATTCTGGGATGGCAAGGGCCACAGTCCACATGGGTAGTTCCTCAGTACAAAATAAGATGTTCTGTGACAAAAGTCAACATGAATAAAACAAAGTGTTTCTAACTACTTACACATGCAACACTCATTAGCCAAACAGCGTGAATCCCTGAGCCACAAGGAACAATTCAATTGTTTGTTGTCAATCACATTAATTTATTAATTAATGTTCCTTTATTGACTAGAAAGAGACATATTTCAGAAACAAAAAGCAATCTGTGATATCTAAGCATTAAAATCACTACTCAAACTGCATCCTACTCCTAAAACTAAGATAAAGTTTAGCATGGGAAGAAAGTGTTATGTTGATTTATGCCCTGCTTTACTATTGCTGGTTTCAGAACAGCAAACAGCAGAGCAGAGAGTAGTTCCTGTGACAAAAGCATTAGACTGGCATAACGTTCTGCATCACTACCTGTAACACACACCCATAGCCCTGCACTTCTTGTCAGTCAAACAAAGTAGAATTTGGCTAATATGCAACTTGAATATTGGTCATACATGATCAAAAAATAGATTGGACAAAACAGTCAAATCCCTGTCAATTCTGAGCACTAATGATTCCTTTTATAGCGTCTTTACAAGGTGCTCTATAAATACCAGAACTCTTATGTTTCACACGTGCCATTGTAAGAGGGAAGTCAATCACTGGAAATTAAGTGCCTTTATTACATATAGAAAGCGTAAGAGTGGAAAGAGCTGAAAAGGAAAAGACAATCCAAACAAATGCAGGATAAGACTAGGAAGAAACATCTCCCAAAACAGAAGCATAATTAAGCACCCAAACTGCCAATTAACCGCAAATAGCCAATGAGAGAAACATGTATGGAAGAATGCAGGGATGTGTGGGGAATTAAGAAGCTACATTGCAGTTAAGTTGTATACATGGAGAGTTCTAAGGTATTTAGGCTCTTGAATCCTACTTAGGAACATAAAGTCCCACTCAGTTCTACAGGATATTAGGCATCTTCACATCTCTGACAACTGGGGTTCAAGGACTGCTCTCATAAGACGTCGGAGTCCGTGCCTTTCGTGGGCCTGTCTCACTGTATTAGGCAACCAGAAGAACATTGCTGGTGCATCTTGATGCACAAGTGACTCGGAACAAACCTCTCAGTCTACCATAAATACATTTATTGTCCTACACATAGGACCATTTAATGAGACACAGTAAAAAGCAGTTGTTTGGTGGAAATGCAGAGTATGGGGGAAGGGAATTTACAGGCAGTTGCATATTCTGAACTTATGTACAGGTTCAGAAATTGCCTCTGTAAAGCTGCCAGCCTTTCTCCACACACAATTATCATGTACCATTTGTATTTCTGTAGAACCTGTAACCTCAGGCTATGGATCAGTCTTACACAGATGCAAAGAAAAAAAGAACATGCCTACATACCTGATGCAAGTCATGCAACCCAAACAGTATCCATAACATAATTTTTAAATTTTTTATTGGCTTAAAACTAATTACTATCATTCATAGTAGAATTATCATAAAATCATTATTCATATTACATTTGAACAGGCTCAGAAAGGAGAAATATGCATTGATCCACAAGGAGAAATACAGATTATTATAGTATTACATAAACGCTATGTAGACAGGAGAAACACCTTCTTTGAAAGCAGTGGGGTTTTTTTACATAGCTAGAAAAAAAGCATTCCATGCAAATGACTTACAAAAACTGAACATGTGGGAACCCCTCCAGAAACTACAGTCTTGGAGGGCTTTCTGTTATAAACACAAGAATATGTTTGGATATCATTTATAACACATACTCCCTGGCAATAATTTACTGTTCCACTCAAAAACCTTGTATAAAGGTACTTCACTGTTACCACACAAAAAATCAGAATATCTTCAGAGAGAGCAACAAAGGAAATTTGCGTCTGACACTAATATTTTCATAGGATAAAATATATTTTAATGAAGATATTGTCAGCATTACATGTGTATATGCTTCTTTTTTCCCTTCACACTTGGATTTTATTTCATTTATATCATGATCTACCTTGCAAGTTTAAGAAATGCATAATTTATCCATGACCTCTACTTTCTTTCAGAACCTCTCAGTTACACAGAAGACCAGGTTAAAGAAAAATCAAGTGGTTTGTCTGATACCAGTTAGTGTCAAAACAAACTGTGTATGTTGAATTTCTGTTAGCTGAAGTCATAATAAAAAAACCCAACCCAAAAACCAGTGCTTGCTTTACCTTTTTCAAGAATAAACTCTCATAATTAAACTTTCTACTTTTCCAAGTAGCTGACTATGTATTCCTGCACAGCAGGAGGTTTTCTCCACAGACATATTGACTTGGACAATAAACAAAGCAAAAAATCCCTGACTGGAATTTACAGCTAAATTTAACCATGCATATTGTTAATAAAATTTGCATATATGTCTTTCAACATTAAGAAAAAATAAAAGTTGAAATTCAATGAATTTGGGCACTGCACTGCTTTGCAAGAAAAAAAATTAGATTTAAGTTGTAATTTCCATATTTATTGAGGCTGTACGTCAAAGGAAATCTGTGCAAAAAAAAATCCTGGTGCTGCCTTGATGAGATTTGAAAGATGACAGCATATTAATAGTAAAGGAGCTTCTCCTTAGCAAAGATGGCTTAAACAGTACCTATAAAACACTGACAGAGGGCCACCTAATTTTAGAAAACATTTCCAGCATCTCTTATTTCTCTGTCCTTCAACCACAAAGCAAGTAAAAGCAGTTAACATGTTTTGAAGAAATATCACCACCCTTTCCCCTCAGTGGCAACATTGCCCATGAAACATTAACAGATCAGTCAGCACTGACTTCTTACAATTAAAGGTGGTAATGGAAACTTTCATTGATACTTTTTCATTGATTTTTTGCCACAACACTGCACCACCACGAGCCCTCCAAAGCCATGAATCATCAGTAGCAAACACTCACTTTCCATTTTTAATTTTTATGTCTCTTTTCACAGCATCCTGGACATTTGGTCTTAGGAATTTGATTTAAAAGAATTAAGGTTTCTAGTTCCTTTAAAACCAAGTTACTTTACCTGGATCTGCAGAGCCACAAAAAGTAGACAATGGAATGCAGTTCTGCCAGCATAAAACCTTTTAGATAAGCAAAAATATTTTCCCACTAAAGAGAGAAGATCATACTCCTTTGAGGTACTTTTCCAGTACAAAAGCTGGATGTATTCCAGGGATTATGCTGTTGGTTGGGTGGTTTGGGTTTGTTTTGTTGGGAGTTTTTCTTTTTTTGTTGTTGTTTTTCTGAAATAGTGAATTTTTATCAGTAAAGCTCTCGTTAAATTATGAAAAAATGTTCACATCACCACAGCATGTACTTTATGGCTTTTAATACTTGCACTTGCTCTGGGCAGGATTTCAAGGGCACCTGTAACCTATGCTTACGTCTTTAGAGTTTGGCTTCTCCTCCACTGGAGGAGGGAGAAGGCAGAAGAGAGGAACTTGGTCATCACTTAAAGCATTACCTGCAGCTGACCATGCAAATAAAGTGGCCCAGTCATTCTTTTCTTTGGTTTCAGGTGAAACAAACAACATTAACACCGAAAAAAGATTTCTAACACTCCGGTGAGATGCACAGATCAGCTCACACCTCTCAAAGCACACACTGTAGGTCTGGGCGGGAGATCTCCGAATCCTGCTCCTGAATTTTTCCTTCAAATATAGCTACGACATTTTTCTTTTCTAATAAACAAGCCATGCTGTGAGAGAAGTGCACTACAACAAGCACTTCTAGCACTCAGACTGTGGCTATAAACAGCTTCATATCATCACAAGGCCTAACTGAGACTCTGTAAAACAGTATGGTACCCACTAGAGTACCCTCTGGAGATTACATTACTTCATTTACTGAACATTACTTCAGATTTTTTTTGCAAAATGCTGCATTCAGATATTGTGTGACAGACATAGCTGAGGAAGTGGAGAAGTAATTTTATTCTGCAAATGTGCAATGAAAACTAGGTAAATAACCTCAGTGACACAGAGGAAGCCATCAATGTCTTATCTGCATTCTGGTCCAATCATAGGAAACCAAAAAACTACAGGAAGATATGACTTCCAGTCAGGTTACCCACGAGAAGCTGAGAGCTCACTGGGATGTGTTCATGACATTGAGGTCAGCAGAAGTCAAGGATCACTATTCTCCAAACACAAATTGCTGAGCAGGAAACCAAGCCAGCAGTTAAACATTGCAGAATCAGGCACTGAAATTAATGAGTTAAAGATTAATTCACTCACAGACTGCGTGTACATGGTCACCTCATGGGGCCATCACCAGGAAGACAAGAGATCTTCTTAGAAGAACTGGCTCTACCAGAGGCTAATTAACAGATATGCTGACTGTAAATAAAAGCAGGAGGTGGTAAACAGAAAAGAATAGAAAGTTTGATGGGGCTCCCAACGGATGCTGTGTGTCAATAAACGTCAGTTGAAACTTAGATGCTGCTTTTGTGCTCTCTTAAGGAAATCATTATAATCACATTATTCTGTAACACAGTCTAGCCTAATCTCCATGCATCATACTAGAGAGGATATTTTTGAACAACTAGACATTTGTTAATTACAAAACCAAGCATCTTGAAGCTATTTTGTTTTACATACAGAATGAAGCAGCTTATTTAAAAGCAAAAATTATTACATTCAGATTTACTACCCATAAAACTAACAATACCCATAAAGCTAACAACTATTTCTTATATCCCAAACCAAATTATTGACTCTTGTAAAAATACTGTTTGTTTCAAAAATGCCAGTTAGATAGTACAAACATGTCTACAATACAGACAAGAGACTATGTACATAACAATTAGGCTTTTTAAGCACAGAAACACTTTTTCAGTTTATCCTCATAATTTCCTAAACCTGTAGATGTATGCCTTAACTCTGAGTTTTGACATTAGATTCTTCATGTGTATTTTACCATTGCATTTGCCTTCACCATCTGTTTCACAAATTTTCTGCCAATAAAGGACTATCCATAAGGAAAACAGTTTTGATAGTACTAAACACTTAAAAGATGGTGATATGCATTGTCCGTTCTCTGCCCCACACCCCCAAAAGTTAATTCCCACTACAAACCAGATTTTTTGTTTCCTAATTCCCTCTCCCATTTAACGACCTGATTTGACAAACCTTTTCTCAAGCAAACAGACATTTTAAGGTAACCAGCATCACTGACAGGAGGACAGACTATTTTGCATGAGAAAGTTTATAGGACATAATCTTCTCTTTCCCTTGAAGTTAGAGTAATTACTACCTAGTACTGAAATGAAAGAAATTTAATAGTGTTAGTCCAATTACTTGTGAACACAGGTTTATTTTGCACCCAATTACCCCCCCTCAATTCTTTCAGTTTCAAGAGTGGACAAATTTGGCAACTCTATTTGCTTCTCAGTTCTTGACATTATCATAAAAATTCTGATTAAGGCATATAAATTATGTGAGAGAAGTTGCACTATTCTGCCATTCTTGACACACTTTAGAGACAGGATTACAGTATCTTCTTTCATTTCACAGAATTTCTAAATTCATTTTAATAGAACTTACATATTTTTACTGCATTTCTGGGAAAACATGAACACTATTTTTTCTACTTTTTCCAACTCATGAATTCTAACGTACTAAAATTTCTTCCTTGTACAATGTCTTATTTGAAGTAATGCTAATTGACAGTGGACTACTATGCTTCAGCAAGTATTTAGATTCCACACATGAGCAGCTGTTACCATATGAGCTCACTCTTATGCTTCAATATTGTGCTTTCCTTTCTCCATTGTCCTTCCTGCCACACTTTGGGTTGATGAATCCATTTCTCAACAATACTCAGACTATTTCTTTGTTTCAAATGTTGACTGGCTATTATATTTTCTCGCAAACATTTATTTTAAATGGTTCTAAATTAAAAAAAGGGAACTTCTAGTACTAACAACGTACTATAATAAAATTGTGCTGACAGAGATCTGAATAAAAAAGTGTCTGCAATGTCAGGAAAAGAAATAAAAGACCCCACCTATTTTGGTCAATATAACATCCAGGTAAATTTAAGCACACAGGAATAAAACTAAATATTTCTATTTTCAGGAAATCATAAAAATTCTGAAGAGTTTATTAAAAATATAGAAGAAAAAAACCTTGCTGTCTTACTAAGCATATGCTCATTTACAGATTTGATCATTAATGCCTGTGAAGACTAAAACAGCATAGAATTGCTTACCAGTCATGAACTAAATTAAACTACCAAGAAAACAAAGTTAAGAATATCTGGAAAGATATTTCTGTAAAGCTGTTATGATACAAAACAAGCAATAAAGAATAACAATCAACTTTTGCTTAAGAAATGCCACATGTTGCCAGTTGGTGGTAGCTTCTGGCTACAAACTGCATTCTGACACTGAACCAATGACAGAACATAACACATACTGAAACTAATGTAGATCATACTAACAATTTTCCTCCGTGATTTTTAATATTAGTTTTGTTTTCTCTTCTTGTCATAGTACAAGGTCCAGTGAACTCTGCAGGAGTCTCACACTGATGTTCTACCCACCAACTTTGGAAGAAAGAACACAAAAAGGTTCACAGTTGTATTTAAGACATAGTTGTTGCAAATTCTTACTTCTACAAAAAGCAATAAAGGAGAAACGGAAGCTGCAAACCTACTTGAAAAAAAAAATCAGCAGAAAGCTTGGGACTCCAGAATCACAATCTATTCAGACAAAATCCTATATCCCTATGCTCATATATTTTGTGATTGGCTTGCACTTTTCTTGGACAAAAGAATTTAATTTCTGATAAATTTTGCTGAATTCCAGATGGCCAAAGCCCACACTTATTCATTCAGTGTGATTCTCCCCATCCAAGGATGGCTATGACAATTCAGATCAAAGGTCCATTTAGCTCAGTATCCTGCTTCCAAAAGCAGCCACAAGTCAGAGTCAAGAGAAGAGAGCATGAGCGAAGAAATCAAATACAGTTATTTTCCCAGAATAACTCCCTAGCCCTTCAACTATTTTCCACTCAAGAATTCCTGAGACTGATGGGATTTATCTATTTATCTTGCCCAATGGACCTTCTCTTTCAAACACTTATCCAATTATCCCTTAAACTTACATATACTTTTGCATCCATAACATGCCAAAGCAAGGCTACCCTGGGCAAAGAACTAGGAACTGTATTGCAGTGATATTGGTTTGTGCACAGCCAGTGCTCAGTACCCACATTTTCTTATTAAAACACAGCCAAAATTTTAAAAAAACAAAAAAACAGCAAGATTGATGCACCCCTTGAAAGAAACTGAGTTTGCACATACCCCAGCAAGTTGAGTCCAGTGGGAATTAGCATTCTAAACACAGTAAAATGCTGCAATAGCAAGAATTACAACGTGGTTGAATATAGCTTGAAAAGCAGGCAGATGTCAGGAGTGAAAAAACAGACACCCTAACAAAGGCAGCCAAAAAACTCTGTAAGCCTCCTTCAGTCCAACAACCAAATTTTGATCCAAGGAGGTTAAATATAGGGCTGCTTGAAAATTTTCCACTGCATCTATTTTTGATGGGGAAATGAGGCTTTCAGTTAAACACTATCTGGTGGTTGGATTGTTTGGGGGCTTTTGGCATGTCTAAATATGTGCTTCTGCAAGTATACTTTTCTTACCAAAAAGCCAAACCTATCAACAAAAATATCTTGATTGAAAACACAGTATGTTATTAAGAAATGCTAGTGCAGCATTTCATTGTTTCTCTACCTTACCTGCTTTATGTGGCAGATCGCTATCAACTAGACTTACCACCTAAATGAGAATTCTGATGCTAGATCACTTTGAGAGACTCCCTACTTCCAGCACTCCCTTCAAAGAGGAAAGATCATGGCATAGTGTCAAAGGTGGTAGGCAGCCTCAGCCTTGCAGAGCAGGGCCAGCAGGCACCCAGGTTGTAATACCAGAGGAGGACTAGAGTAACACTTCTCAAATTTAGAAGTTCAGTTTTCAGACAAAGTCTTCCAGTCCTCTGAATTCTGTCAAAGTACATAGTGTTTCCTGGAAAATTAAGACACAAAAAAAAAAAAAAAATCAAAAACAAAACCTTTGTATTTTTTTTTTAGTAAAAATTCATGCGGGAAATTTCATGGGTCAAGAAAGGTCTTTCTTACTCATTAACCTGCACATTCAAACCTATCATCCGGACCCATCCACCCACAAATCAGAAAAACTTTAAACAGCATTAAAATGTTTCAAGTTTTCCATTACAGTTCTGTTAGCAGGACTGTTCAAAAGCCAAGGAGCTAAACCCAAACAAACCAAACAAAACAAACAAAACCAAACAGAGTTCAGTGGATGTGATAACTTTATGTATGAGCGCTAACTTATAAAAGACCAACCAGCCTACCTTACAAAAGCAAAGGAGGAAAATAAGATTCACACAATGGCTACACTTACTACAAAAGAAATCTGTAATACAAAATAATCTGTAATACAAATACAAAATTAGCAAAGTGGCAAGAAAATAAGATACTCCACTTATTATTCCCTTTCAGGGTTCTTTAATTCAGTGAAGTAAACCTGAAGGAATAAATCCAATAAGACTAATACAATAAAAAGTAACAGCTATCCCAATATGGCTATTATCATCACTTTTCTTGGGACCCCACAATCCCCTGGAAGGACTGAAAGATTTTCATCCAAAACCAGGCCCTGACCAGACAAAGACAGAGAAACACTCAACTAATACTACCAGGAAAAATGTTACAACTAGATTTCTAGTATTTCTCTCCCTTTGTGGCTGTTTCCTGACATACAATTGCATCCTCCTCACCCCAACGGCAAAACAAATGTATAAAGAAAATAAATAAAAGACAAGAAATCAATCAAGACTGCACCTTTTGTGACACTGTTGTGAACTGACAAAAGACAACTGCAGAAAATCTCATGCCAGTGGGGTACTTCTTTCTTTCCCCTCACCATAGACACAGAGGACTATTCCTCCATCATTATGCCAACTAAGAACCAAGAAAATTCAAAGGAACTGGCAAAGGAATATCTTTATTTAAGAACTTAGTAAATAAAATGAAAGGAAGGACATTTTGCTACTACAGTGAAATTGCTTTCAACACCTTGCTTTTCAATCACACCATTCTTTTACTAAAATAAAAATAGAGAAAGGTTTTTAGCAGTTTCTGCTGAGACCAGGCACCTGAGAGCTCCCTATAAGCAGTTCCAAACACTGCCTAATGCTGATTCCCTACACAGTGTTAACATCTTTGACTGTCTAATGTTACAAAGTGAAAAGTGCTAACACAATTTGTCATTCTCAAGGCAAATTTATTCATCAAAATTAGTACAAGCTCAAGCCTGCTGTCCTTACTCATATTTGGAATAACCAACCACTGCTGTCCCAGCAAAATTGGTACTGAGAAGGATTAGTCAGTCTAACTCTAGTGATAAAAAATTTGTTTAGAGTAAATGAAATACAAAGAATAAATATTCAAAAGGAGTGATGAAAGATACATCTGTTATTTCCATTTTATCTCCTGGGCAATAAGTAATTTCAGTAAGAATTTTTCAGTGTGGTTTTAACATTCAATATTTTAAAAATTACTACTGGGCATCCATCAAAAATTGGGATTGGAAACAGTGAAACTTTAAAAATGTCTGCTTCAAACATATGCAAAACATTGCTCCCTTAAATTACAGTATTACTGACCTCCAAGGTGCAAAAAGTAGCATCAGAATTTATGACCAACTTCATATTGTTCAAGGATTTAATGACACATTTCTTTTCAAATCAGTTACACAAAGTTTTGCTTTCTTATATCTGGGTTTTAGCCTTATCCATGCCTTTCAACACAAAGTGTCATTTTTTCTTCAGTTCACTTCTTACTCATAAGCACATCACCTCATTAGTTTCTCATTTAACTTACAGCATGTGAGAGGGCATACACGTAAGCTAATGTCTCCATGTAGCTTATGCAGAAGTTCTTAAAGTGGACTACACTGCTTAATCTTGTCTCAATCAATCTTTTTCCACCAGGCTGGATCAGCTGGCACAGAGCTGCACACAGGTTGGGCTGGATTTCTTGCCAGGAGACCCACAGCTCTCTCAGTGTGGCAACAGAGCCATCCCAGCTCTGAGTTACCCTACATGAGAGAGAACCCTGCACTCCCCACCTCCTCTGTTGTGGCTCTTTCTTCCACCCTGTCAGTATCAATACTCGGAGTTGGTAAGAGTTAAATGTGCTATTCACCTGTCTACCACCCAAACATGGATTAAGTAACAAAGTTAAGGAGGTCAAGTTAATAGACAGAGTCCCCTTAATTCCCCCAACAGATATGACATTAAAGTCCAGATACTTGCATGTCACACCATCTTAAGGCCAGGTGGGAGCTGTAATTTGGAAGCTGCCCATCCCAGATGGCCCATCCCAGACAGGTAAGGCAGGGGGCAGTGCAACAGGAGATATTTACCAGAAGCTTTGCTGGGGTTTATACCCAAGTTGTTAAAACTGAGGTCTCCAAAACTGAAGACTGACCAAATGGACTTCCCAGTCCATGCTGGGAGTAGCGATGGTGAATGCGCCATTTGAGCATATATGAGCATTAATTACATTTTGATGGAGCATGGAGAGAGAATCACAAACATGACTGCAGGAGTCACTGGTGTGCCAGAGGCCTGGACACACTTTCACTTTGAGAAAGAATAGAGTGGTGCATGTTTATACTCTCATTAAGCCCCAGAGACCAAACCTCTCTTTGCCAACCTGAATCTACATAACCTTCCTGAGATTCAGGATTGCATTTACTTACTAATGTTCTAGCAGTGGCCCAAAAGTAAATTCATGGTTACCTGGGTAATCAGAGGAAGACAACACTACTCACTATGTCCATACATACATTACATACATTGTGGTTAGCAATTTAACTGCATGAAATTTGTGTTATTCTCCAAATACGATGGCAATGGATCAACAGACTGTTTCATTCAGCAAAATTTGTCTTCAAAAGTCACATGATCTATCATGTGTGAAACATCACACCATGAGGTATCACAGTCTGTAGCACAGGTGGCTTATAAATGCAGCTTGCTAAATAATGGTGGGAAAAGAAAAAAAAAATAATAAGGAAAAAGCCCTCAAGAACACTTATTTTCCTTCTTTATAATCTGTATTTTCTTGCATTCCTTCCTCCTGCATTGTTCCACTAAGGAGAAATGAAGCAATATGCAATTGAGAGGGCCAATACTTTGCAGCCCAATCACCAGCTGCGGAGTGTGGGAGAACAGGGCTAAAGCCCTTCAATAGGAGCTCATCTTATATTGCCCTCATGCTAAACTGCTGTTCCCACTGACTCCTTACACTCATTCTGCTGCTCATACTCCTTCTCTAATGAAGCTCATGCACTCAAAGCAGCCTCAGGAAGAAATCTAATCATGGTCTGCTCCTATGTTCAGCAGAAAATCCTCTGGCCACATTCAGGGCCACAACCTGCAGCTTCACCATTGGAGCTATCCTCAGACCACAGCACTGATCAATCACTTTGCCATCATCCTTTATGGCAAAGAGGCAGCAAAGTACTCTTCCAGAAGTTTCTCCTCCTCCTCTGTCACCTGCTCACTGCACTCCTGGAGTAGCTATTGCAGCACATTGTATTCAGCCTATTTTCCTGTTGCCTAAAGTCTTTCTTGTATCTCACTGAACAACAGTAGCATCATGGTGCTGTGCCCACCCCCGATCAAATCTGACTTGCCTGAAAAAATGTAAGCAGAACGTTGTTCTTGCTTACAAAAAGTTCTCATGAATCATAATAAAGTACAGGCTGACTCAAAAGATGTATGAATGCCATTTATTTATTTATATTCGTAAAAGGAAAAATATCAGACTGTAGGACAGATATGCACACTGTATTCTCCCACCCCTATTTCTCTTCAGGTTTCACAGCACTGGACTTTGCTTATCATTTGTGCTTTTCAGACTTGCGGGAGTACAAATCAGTTAGTTCCTTCCCATACTTGGATGTCCCATCACGTTGCTCAGTTCTGGACCACATTTGGCTTGTGAGAGAAAAGGATAGACTGGAGAAAAAAAAAAAAAAAAACAGTTTCCCTTACTTTTAATTGGAACTTTTTAGGGGAAGGCTGAACATAGTAAGATGCAACAACTCTACCTCACTCTGTTTACTAAATAGCCTGTAAAAATACTCTTTCTTCCTACTCCTATTTATCCTGTCTTCAAAAAGTTCCACAGTTTCTAGTTTCATGGTGTTGTTCAACGTATTGTCCATGCAAAATCCCCTATGTCTTGCAGCTAACCAGCATTTGCGTAGACAGTCTCTGCATAAAGCTCTGTGGCCTGTGATAGGAAGGAGATCAGCCCAGCCAGCCCTTCTGGGTTTAATCCATGAAATTACTGCCTTCAGTCAAGGCTTCATTCTAACAAGATTATTTGAACAATTTCCATGGACCAAGTTCTCCTTTTCAAACATTTTTATAAAAGCACCATTCAGTGACCTATTCAATGCAGACAATGCCACACTAAAATTTACTGGAGAACATTCAGTGGGAATTAAAAAGCAATTTTTTTTCAATCTTATAAACTAAGCATCTCTATTTTTACATAAATAAAATAGCATGTTAAATCCAAGATTTCATGTGGCATTTTTATTTCCAGTTTAAAAAAAAAAAAAAAAAGGCACAAATATACTTATTTTGAACTAAAATGCCCTGTAGTTACCATTACCTGGTTTGGTGGGATCCATATAATCCCAAATGCAAAGCCTCAGATGCACACAAAAAATAAGCTTATGTTAGAGGGGCCAGTGACAAACCTAATTGTTTGAATAAAAGAGGCCTGAGTATCTGTGGCAACAAAGATCTGTAGTGACAAAGACTAGTCACAAAGTAACTAGATTTGACAACAAGTCAAATCTATAACTTTGTAAAAAGTTATCATATCTGCTTGCCACCTTTATATTTCTGCATGATTTGATGACTGGACACCTGTTTTGAAATCCCTGGGAAAAAAGTGCTCTAAAGTATTCTGCATTGCTATAGCAAAGTTCAGCTTTTCAGAAAAAGCAGCTGCTGAATTTTCTGGAATAAACACACAAACCATTTTAAAAACTTGACCCTTGATTCCTTCATCACAGGACTTCTAGGGACTTCAGGGAAGACTCCAAGTATGAGGAACACACAATGGGCTGTGATTCCACCGTCTTGAGCTAACCAGCTCAAGCTCTGCTTTATGTGACTGAAAAGCAGCCTCCTCACAGCTGTGCTGTTTTATATACCTGAAGGACAATTTTAAAAATTATCATGGTTGTACTAGGGAATTTGGATATGCAGTCATTACTAAATTGCCATAAAGTTGCATATTACCAATTCTGTCATTACTGAACAGCTTCAAGACACACAGAATCTATGCTGCATCTTTTTCTCGCTGTAAGAAAACGAGCATATGAATGACAGCAAAAATGAAGCCAAATGTACTGTTGAGAAACTTGGTATTCTCTTATTTCTAGGAGAGTTATAGTGTAATTCTAAACTGCAGCATTCAGCATGTCTCCTGAGCTTCCTCGCTGAAATATAGCAATGGAAATTTTACAGCATCTGTGTTGCTTTTGGAAGCCATCACCTCACATCTGCTGTCTCGGTAGTGTAGAGTTTAAGTTCAGCATAAAAAGGTACTTTGTAATAGGCAAGAGGAATCCTGACAGAGTGGTAATTTACAGACTCGCCCGGCTCTCCTGACTAGACTCACTCAGTTTTACATTCTGTAGAGATTTTTAAATAAGGTGCGCTTCAAGGAGCCACCAGTTAAAGAGTCACTTCTTAAAATGGAGCATCGCATCCAGGACTGGAGACTTTTTAAACCTCTGCCAGTCACTGAGTCCTCTGCCAGACGTTTTCCTCAGCGGGCATTGTTCGAACTCGTAACGCTTTTCACAATGGTGTTAACGAAATTAGCTAAAATAACCACCTGCTACTTTCGGAAAAGTTCTGATTTTGGTCAGAAACAGCACTGCGCGTGTAATAGCGGGAGCGATTCCACAGTCCGAGCACGCGGAGGAGCGCGGCCACGGCCTCCGAGAGCTTCCCAGCCCCGTGTGACCTGGGGTGGGCGCCGGGGTCGGGAGCGGCGCTCGGTCAATTGCAAAGCAATTGTGATTACACAGCGGGCGAGTTTATCGCCCCATCATCGCCCATTTCCTCCTAACGGGGTAATCCGCGCGCTCGCTCACACGGCGACAGACCCGGCGACAGGAGCCCGTCGGCTCAGCCAACAGCCCGGGGATTGCTCCTTGTTTGGCCTCACGCGTTCCATTTCCTCCGGGCGCCCCGCACCGCCCCCCCGGGGCGGCCTCGCTCCCCCCCGGCCCCGCTTCTCCCGGTGTGACTCCCCGCGAATCACACGCTTCCCGCCGCCGGCAGACGGGCCCCGCCGCGTTCCCGCGGTTCCAGTCATTAGGGCCGCAGCGGGAGCGCCGCGCGAGCGCCAGGCGCAACAGCGCCTCAATTAACAAACAAACGCCCCGTCCCGGGAGCGCGACAACCCCCCGGGACGGCCCCGCCGCGCTCGCAGCCCGCGCCCGCCGCCGCCGCTCCCCTTAAGGTGGTCTGGCTACGGCGGGGCCGCCGGAACTCCCGCCCGCCCCTTCCCCGCGGCGGGCGGGAGAAAGCGGCGACTCCCCTCGGGGCCGCCCCGCGGCCCCAGCGAGCGGAGGGCGGGAGGGTCCCGCGGCGTGGGGCGGCGGCGGCCGAACGGGCATCGAGCCGCAGGTGGCTCCTCTGCCGGGCCGGGCGGGACACGCCGCTCTGGGCGGCTGCAGGAGGCTCCTCGGCGAGTCACCGCC
>VZTE01005887.1:62030-98126 GCA_013397775.1 Eulacestoma nigropectus | reverse complement strand
ACCCAAACCATTCCATGAGTTTATGAAAAGATGTATGCAAGGTTTCATATGACTGATTCCTACTAGGGTGTTTTGCAATTTGCAGCACAAAGAAAGAAATAACTCATATATATCAGCCCCCTAATTATCAAAAGTTTATAATTCTTTCTTATTTACAATCTATTATGTCTTTTATAAACCAGAATTTCGTTAATTTTTGGTGTAGTATATTCTCTTTGTTATCTCATAAGCTTTTGATAAGAGCAAAATAAATGGATAGAAAGAAGTTGAAGGGTAAAGGGTAGGGAAACATTTGATTTTTCTGAAATGGAACTGTTAGATAAGAATTCAGTTTGTGCATAATTGCTATGGATACTTTCAAGTGTATTTTATGAACAAAAGAAACATTAGAAAAAATTATATACAAGAGTAGTTAGCTTTTTTAGAAACATAAAGAAGCCTATGAAAAATTAAAAGTTTCAAATTAAGAATTCATTACTGGCATCTCATGTGTGTAGCTATATCCAGATTGGTAAAGACAACGTACATTGGTTTACCCCAAGGAGCAATATCAACATCTCTGCTGTCAGCAGGGGTATGACACGACTGCCTTACCCCCTCCCCTTGTCCTTCTCCTTCCCTGCCTTCCCCCGTTTTGGATTGAATTTATGGCTCCAGAGAGGTGCCAGGCAGACAGCCCAGGAGCATCCAGCTCTCTGTGCTCCTAGAGGGACAGGAATCAGTAGCAAGTCCAGGCCTGCACTGTCGTGCCAACATATGTCACCTTTCCGTGGGAGGGAT
Source organism: Eulacestoma nigropectus (assembly GCA_013397775.1). Lineage (NCBI taxonomy): Eukaryota > Metazoa > Chordata > Aves > Passeriformes > Eulacestoma > Eulacestoma nigropectus. The sequence continues at coordinate 97,346 of VZTE01005887.1, read as the reverse complement.
CGCAGCTGGAGGGGTGAAAGCAAGTCCGTGATAACCAATAAACCCAGTGTTGTTTTATTTTCTGCTGGCTGTGGTGTGCCGTGTGCTGTGTGCACAGGTGTCAGCCAGGGAAGAGCTTTGCTCTTGAGGGATTCACCTCCTATTCCGTGTTGCCAGAACATTTACGTCCCTGACAGATTTCTTACAAGCTCGACGTAGCTGCAGGACTGCACCCAGAGACTCTGACGAAAACAAACCAGAATCCTTCAGTCCTGGGTGGTTTGGGTGGGAAGGGACCTTAAAGACCATCCAGTTCCGGCCTCTGCCATGGGTAGGGGATTCCTTCACCAGCCCAGGTTGCTCCAAGCATCTTCCAGCTCCGTCCTCCCTGTCCTTTGTTATTGTACAAAAGGCGTAGACCTGCACTGATGCAAATTCCCCATGTTTTTATTCATTTGGAGAAATGCCACAAATATACCTCAGAAAATGAACATAAAGCACTGTGTTATCAGTAATATTCTTTAAAAACCCCAAAACCCAAAAATCATAATCAATTTTAGAGTCATTTTTAGGCAGGAAACAGAAAAGCTTCAGGCGGAGAGGATGCAAGTGAATTTTATTGCACCAACAAGTGAAGGGGATCAGGGCCTTAAAGCAGCCTTTGAAATGAAAACAAGATTGCCTTTCTATCAAATTTCCTTCCTCCACATTACATCCCGACCAGCATTTTGGATTTAAACAGTTGTCTCCTTATTCTACGGCTGCATAATGACCAATGACAAAGAGAAAATCAAATGTCCAAGTCATCTGTGTCCCATGGCTTCAACCCACACCTCTGCAGGAAATGGCAGGAAGGGTTTTTTTCCACAGAAAAGCATCAGAATTCATACGAGGAACTCAGTGAAATCACATCCTGGGATCCCATGTGATCTATCCCAGGAAGGCAGTGCTGATTCAGAACATATAGTCTGTGTGCCCCTTTTTTTGGACTCTGGGACATGCTAACGAGAGACAATCAGTGCAACAGTTTAAAATGGATGAGCACAGATCATTACAAAATCCCCCTCAAATAGCAGATGACACAGCACAGCTGCAGAAGGCATTAATTCCAATTAATTTGTACGGAATTTATCTCGGTTAGAATATTATCAGATTTCTAGAAACCCATCTTTGAGGCGATAGGTGATGGTGAGTATAAAATAAAGGACTTACCTATTGCAAGGAGCAGAACTAATGGCACTTCATACAAAAGGTGACACTTGCTAATTTTCTAATATAGTTCTATTTTATTATCTTTAGTAACTGACTTCTCTCGATTGTTGAGATCTTAAAATAAGATGACCCAAACCAAACTAAAGCCTCCTCTGAATTCTACCCAGAATCACCTTCTCTTTGCTTAATTTGGAATGAATCTATTTGCTTAAAACTCAAGAAACTATAAATGTAACTACAACCTCTACAGAAAGGCAAGCTTTTTTTCCCCATTGTGAAGCTGCCACCATATTTACCAAAAAATTTGTTTTCTCCAGGTTTTTGTTATAAAAAACTCCCCAAACTTTAAAATTTTTTAATTATTTTCCTGGATGGCTTTTTAGTCATTCAGATGCTTAGATAGTTAATTCCTGCCCTACCCATATGACAGGAAAAACTTCAATATGCCTTCAGACCTCTCCTGTTACATAAAAGTACAGCAAACATCAGCATTTGTTGCATTAACTGAAATTCATGTATATCTTTGTGTTAAAAAAGAAATTTGGAATGAATGTAACTTTTTTGACAGGCATTTCCTTTTAAAATGCAATTAGAAATCTCTATCAACATGGCTTAGACTTCGTTCATTGCATTTCCATTCCTTATTTTAAACAGTGGTTGTTCCAATAGGAGCCGAAATCAGGATCATATCTTAAACTTTTATTAATTTGTTGTGGGTTTTTTTAAATCTTCCAAATTTAAGAAACTGCTTGTTGGTAGTTAAGATAAAATCCTAAAAAATTGTTTATTTGGCCTTAGAAGAGCCCAAAGGCATCATGTCCTTGAAACTGTGCATATACTATTCCACAGATTTTTGAACAAAGCTGCCTTAATTTTGGAAAAAAATAGGAACAATAACTGATGATTTTTTTAATGTAAGTTGATAGCTTACCATCTGTGTAGATTGCTTCATCAGTGCATTATCTGCAGCAAGCACTACTGGGTTGGATCATTCCTGGAGTGATGGCTAAGATCGAGTATAAATATAAACGAGACAGTTGGCAAATGTGTCCAAGATGGGAGCAAGGCACTGGGAAATGGAAAGCTGAGCTGCTGACGGGGCTGGCCCAGCCTTCTTTGACAAAACTTCAGTTAAATAAGCTCTGAGCAGAGACCAATGTAGCAAATCCCAGGCCAGCATGCAGACTTTCTGTTTCATCAATTTAGCCCTCGATACCCCGCAAAACCCTTGAGCAGCAGTTTCTGTCTTGCTGAGTCCAGCCCACAGTTTAATGAGTCTTGCCACTGGTATGAGGTTGTTCGACATTAAGTGATTTTTTATTTCTTCTGCTGACCATCTGCTGCATATTCCGACTGCTCCGCTATGTATATCCACATTTGGATATAACATCAACTGTGTGGGAGAGGAAGCATTTTACTGGTGGATACAGAGATGAGCAAAAGTCCATAAAAGCCAGAATCCTCAGCTTCAAATGATAGAAGGAGAGAAACAGGTTTCCAGCCATGAATATTTAAAAGGAAGTCTATACAGAATGTCTACATCTGGGTTTCCAAGTGTTGCTGCTACTTAGGGTTGGATTAACTTCAAAGACAAAAATAGACCCTCTGTCCGTGAAAGGCAGAATTTCTCTGCGCTGAATAGAGATTAGTGTCCTGCCACAGAGCAGTGAAGCTTTATAAAGAGGGTTTCTGCAGGAGGCACCTGTGAATCTTGGCAAATAATGACTCCAGGGCTTGTTTCTTCTTTTTTTGCTGAATAGCAGACAGTCATCTGGTTATAGAGCTCTATAGACAAATTCAGATGAATGGTGCCATGCATTTGTGAAATCCATGACATTGCAAGGCTCACAATCTATGGGGTCACACATCTCACCCGAACTTTCAAATTTATTTTACAAAAGACCTTGTTAATCTATTTCACCTTTGAAATTTGCAGGAGCATTCCCTATATTCTTGTTACCCTGTCTACGACAGTGATAGTGAAATGGAACTGATATCCTGTATCCATGAAATTCACAAGTTTTTTATGCAGTTCCTGTTTAAATATCTAATCCTAACAATAAACACAACCAGAAATCCCTTTGTAGATCATAATCCCTAATAATTGATATAAAATATACAACACTGCGCACACAAAATCCTATTTGTGTTTACCTATGATAAAAGAACATTTGCAGAACTCTTACTTTAACAAAAGTACCCCATTTTCCTTCAGAGCTGTCAAGTAAAAACTTCTTGAGCATACAAGTTAAGATGCACAGAAGTTTGCCTCTTAAAAAAAAATTATAAATGGTTTCTCAAATCCATCCTCAGGAATTTTACAAAACTGCCCTGAATAGTAATTTCTGCTTTTACTCTCTGAGAAGCTTTATTTTGGAGGAGTACATCACAGATTGATCCCTCTGAGTCACAGAACTTTCCACACTTCAGAAAAAAAGGCTGTTTCACATCATTTCCAAGGGTCTGAGCAGAGGTGATGATTTAGTAGAAAATTGGATTTCCAGCTATCGGATAAAAAGTAGTAACCAGTTACAGTTGTTTCCTCTCTTCCTGGCCTTGTCATATAGAAACATGGAATCATGGAATGGTTTGAGTTGGAAGGAACCTCAAAGCCCATCCAGTGCCACCCCCTGCCATGGGCAGGGACACCTTCCACTAGCCCAGGCTGCTCCAAGCCCCATCCAACCTGGCCTTGGACACTTGCAGGGATCCAGGGGCAGCCACAGCTTCTCTGGGCACCCTGTGCCAGGGCCTCCCCACCCTCACAGAGAAGAATTTTTCCTAATGCCTAATCTAATTCATATCCTTTTTTTTAGATCTAAACTCAGCTGCTTGCTCACAAGTCAAACCCAACCATCCCATCAATGCTTTCAGCTCCAGGAAAGAAGTGAGCAGTTCTAAGTATCACTTGTTTGCACGCTCAGGTCTGCAAGCTCCCACAGACCTAAAAAAGGATTGCATGTCTTTATTGGCAATATCATTCTAGAATGAATTCATGCTTGTGGACCCCAAATAATCTAATCTCTTGTCCCCATAACAATGTAGGTTTACCACATTCCTTTATTTGTGCTCAGTAGCCTCATGGCACAGAAGAGATCCTAAATCAATTCAGATAATCAGTAGAGAAACAGAATTACTGAACTACTTTTGGGTTTTTCTTACGTAGTTAACATGTTACATTCAAGACTGGAAGGTGCCACAGTGCTGAGGTTTCATTTGCTCACCTAGAGTTTTAGGCTGCTCTGCGTATATTGTTGGCATCAGAAGGTGCTGAATTACCATTTCCACTGGAGGAAAGGAAAAGATTGAGTGCTTAATTTCTTGAGAAGATAGCTTTTAAAATGCAGTTGGGGTGTGCAACTGCCAGTACTGAGGCACCTGAATGGCAGCAACACTTTGCATACCTTTAAGCTGTAAAGTAAAACTGAGTGTGATTAATGGGATGGCTTTGCACATAACAGCACAGCTGGGGATTATGTTATTTTATATTCATCTTCCAAACTCCCATAAAAGTAGATTATTGTAGCATAGCACTTGTGAATAGTTACATGATGACTGGAGTCTTAACAGCTCCCATGTTCTTACAAAAGGAAATGTACTGCCTGGAAACTCAGTCCTCCTCTGTGGAATTCACCCTTCAAGGAGGATGAGGAATATAAAAAGCTGGAAGGCTGTTTAGGGGACATTGGGGTCATCACAAAAATATTGGAAGAGGTGTAAATACTTGGCTGAGCATGGGAGTGCATGAAGAGAATCTTTGCTGAGCTCCTGTGGCCCGGGTGGGCTGTGCAGGGGTGAAGGGCATGGCTGGGGCTGGGGGCAGCTGGGGCTGGGCACTGGTGCCCCGAGCACCAGAGTTGCAGCTGTCACTGTTCCCTGAGCCCCAAAACCATGGTGAGAGTGGGAAGAAGGTTTTAAGGAGCACATCTGAGCCTGAAGAGGTGCCCCAGAGTGTCCTGGTAGTGGCATCCGTGTTGGGAGCTGTACACCAGCATCTGGATGACCTGAAGGGCAAGAGAGAGGTTAGAGGTGTAGAAATTATATAGATACGGAGGAGATAGATATTAATAGAGCTGTGAACAGCTCTGCATAAAAGGGTGTTTGACTTGTGGTTCTCATTGCCCACTAATTACAAGATAAAAATTTGCAGCCATCTAAACTCTGCTGAAACCCAGCTGGAGTTAGAATTGCTGCCATGTGTCATGTGAAAACCTTATCACAAAGGAAGTTTTTTTTAATGGGCTGTTGGCATCAGCTGGAAGATGCCCACTGATCTCATGGCATAAGAATCAGGGTTCTCCTTTATAGTGACTCTCTAAATTAAAATGCTTTTTTATAAAAAAAATCAGTCTTTCCTTGATGCATAGTCTTTGATTCTATTACTTATGACCAGTTGAGTCACAAGAAGAGAAGTTTCTTATCGCTTAAGTTTTTCCCTATTCCTTTTTGATGTTATTTGTGAGGCAATATAAGTGTACCAGCAATTAAATATTAATACTTTAATTTCATTAATTTTAACTGTGTCCATATCTAAAAGGGTTCAGGTTGATTCTGCAGCAGGAGTTGTATTGATCTGCAGAAAATCTTGCTCTCAGTGTGGCAGATATCAAAGAGATACAGTGCAAAGACTATTAACGATAAATAATGCAAAAATTTCTGAAATAACTTTACACAAATAAAGTTTATGGAGTAGGATTTTAGCTATTTTAAAAAAATTACTTTTAATAGAAGAATAATACTCATTAAATCCACTTTTCTGTACTCTGTGTTCTTCAGGATGTATGTTAAGGACCAGACTAACTGCTGACATGGCCTCAGAGACCAACTTTCCTGGAATAATCTTTATTTTGTCACTGATATGTTGCACTTTTAGCAAATGAATAAGAGAAAATATTAAATGTATTTTAACCCCCCCTAATTTTCTGTGGAAAATCTCCTTTTTTTCAGCTGTTTGTTTGTAAACATATGGTATTGCAAACATTTACGAGGCAATGATGGTGTACTTAACTAAAGCTAAACACTGAAGTATTTTCCATGCATTACTGCAGTGCCATTTCTGTGCTCCTAAAGTTCTTAAAAGGGTAGATCCCTCTAGGAGAAGCATAAATTTAATAAGGAATACTTAGCAGGTCAGCAAGAAATGAATAATAACAGGTGACATTGCTTTACCTCAAAACAAGTAGGAATAATGCAAATATACCAACCTTAGCAAAACCCTTTGAATGATAAATAATACAAATGCATATTACCATATTGTGGCCTATGGTTAAAACGTATTCTGATTCTTTATGCTTTTAAAAAATATGTTGAAACAATAGTTGGAGGGTTTTTTTTCAGGAATCTTTGTTTTTAAAAAAATATATAAAAAAAAAGGCAAAAAAATTATTGAAAGAGAAAATAGTTCTGTAAATGCTGAAACTAGCAAGTCCTGTTCCCCTATAAATGAGCCTCTCATTGCTGAATTCCCATGTGAATCTATGGATTATTTGGGCTCACAGTGCAAATTAACAGTTTCTCCATTCTATGGACTATCTTCTTACTTTCATAAAACACAGAGAAGCTCAACGTTCTTGATAATTCTGACCCTTTCCAAATTTTGTAGATATTAGCGGAACACTTCCAGAACTTCATAGGAATGGTAGACAGCACTGATAGACAACACTGCTAAAAAAGCCTTTTTCCCCTCAGAATCCGAGTGGGAAGGCGTGCAACATTAAACCAAAACAAGCACGAGTGGTTCCTTTGGGGTCCCGAGCGAGAGCACTTAAATGGCAGTGAGGTTATCGTAAGTCTCAGAACCAGGAACCAGGCTGTGAGGATTTATCCTTAGCGAGTATCTCCTTTGTGCCTGCACTTTTGACAACTTCTCTGTGCTCATATATAACCACATTTTTTCCTAAAATTCCCTCAGTTTCAAATGCTTTATGAACATCTATTCGCTGTTTCTTCCTTTTGCTTTAAGGTCTCTGTTGACTGTCAGCACCATCCTCATGGATGGATTTTCATACGATCTTTTCCAGCTTTGGAAGAACATCAAGGAGGTGTGAGTTTGACAGGCAATTATGTGTGGATTTAAGAGTAAACAGAAAGAGCAAATGTATCTCCACACGAGTACAGAGTAACTGGAACAGTGCTACAGCAAAACTACGCATCTCTGCGGATTCTTGGATATTAAAAAGAATGATCCATCAAAATCAGACATGTAAGCAGCTAATAGGGAATTGCAAAAGACCACTTGAATAGGAAACCAGATTAAGAAACCATCACATCCAAAAAAATAAACTGTAAGTTTGATGAAACAGGTGGGAAACCGACAAAGTCGAGAATGTAAGAGCAGAATCTTAATCATCTTTTTCTTTAATATTTGTAAATTGAACCATCAGGGTAGGGTTTGGCAAGTCAAAAATATAAGAATCATTTTGTCTATCTATAGTGAGTTCTCCAAAGTAACAAACACAAATTCCCCCCTCTACATACCTAGTGATCTTGTGGAAAATTGCAAATTTAGCAACAGATGGCAGGAAATGGAATTCGCTGTCTTATCAGGACAATAAAGCTGAAAACAGTTGGGGTAAACTTGTTACAAAGGTAAAAAAATCTAGCAAAAGAAAATAGAACAGATACTCTAGTTCACGTTTATAGATTCTATTAAGGACAATCTGTTTTTAATTGGAGAGAGCTCCCTGAGCCTGAAAATGTAGTGTCTGAGAAAGTATTTGCAAGTTATTGTCATGCAGAACATGAGTGCTGCTCATGCACTAAATTAGATTCACTGCTCAGTGACTCCACTCCTGTAGTAGCAAACCAGGAGAATCATGAGTGGTGTCTGAAACAGCATCTCCACCAATCACTTACCTTGTAGAGGAGCCTGAGGAGAGAAGCTGGTTATTTCTACAGCTCAGCTCAATCACTGCTGCTCGGAGGTTCTGAAAATGTACTGCACAGGTGACTGGTGCCTTCAACGTGGCTCAGCACACGCTGGAATGGGCTGAAAGTCTCAGCTGAACTGAGACGCGGGAAATTCCTGAGCCGTTTTCAGTGTGAGAGACTGAAAAGACAAATAAATAAAAGACTCCCAGTGTCTGCATGGAGTACGGGGATAGCCCGGTTTTAGGGGTCGCCCCAAAACTTTGCACTTCTAAACTTTGCATGATTTCTCTTCTCTTTGGTGTTGTTGCTGTTTTAAGGTTGGTATTTGACGAGGAAAGGAAAGGGGAGGAAAGATGTAATGGAGTGCCAGTTCTGAGTTCACTGTGATGTGACCTCATGCGACCCTTAGAAGGAGCTTTGGGCCTCTTTGTCCTTGGCATGGTGTCCTTTGGGGGCAGAAAGTCTCATCCATCAATCACTTCTGAGAAAGATCTCTGCTCAAGGAGGAAAAGAATTGCAGCTATGTCCAGTGTCTGAACCAGTCACTGGCAAAGGAAGGAAAAGTCATCTTTTATCCATTCCCATCTATCTGATGTGGGGACAGCATGCTGCTTCCACCCTCCTCCCAGATAAGAGAGCTGCTCCAGAACAGCTCTGGGTCTAGAACTAGAATAAGGCAATTCCCAGCACAATGTAAATGGTATATTTTCCTCAATATTTCCCGAGTTTCCCTAGAAAAAAGTTTGTGGACCATCTTTCATGTGTTAGTAATAAATCTCCGTGTGATATTTAGAGGAAAACCTGGTCACTGTTATGTACAAGGTGTTCATAATTAGCACTTTGTTTATAGAAGACACTGCCCCTCTGTGCTCCAAAGAGATCGTATATAAAGAAAAATAAATAAATAAATATTTTTTAAAAACAAAACAACAGATATTGAAATTAGTCAAGAAGAAAATGGAAAAAAAATGCTTTTCAACATTGAAAAGATGGTAATTTTCCTGCAGAATAGCACGAGAGTTGAGAAAGGTTATTTTTCTTTTGGCTGCCACGATGCTAAAGCCAGGTTTCTTCAGCAGGCTTTTGCGCTTTTGATCACCTCTTCTTCAGTTTGTGTCCATTTCATCTGAAGTACAGTGCTTCTGTCCCTAAACCGAAGTGCCCTGACTCCAAGTCAGGATTCATGCTTTAGGAAAGGCCACAGGAATTATCTCCCCGAGGTCTCCTGACAGAACTGAGCCAGTCTTACAGCTCCCCGCCTTCTGTTCCTGTACGTGAGCACTGGACTTGACTTCAGGATTACCTGAAGGATAAACACCGAGATTTGGGGGTGGGGGATTACGCCTTGGCACTCCAGATGTTGTTTTGCGCGCCATCTAATGGGTTTATGTTTATGGGTTTATGTTTTGCATGCTAAACAGCATTACCTGAACACAAGCTGCCTAAAAACATGCTCAGGTTTTTCATGGTGCAAACCATAGAAGATGAAAATATAAACTATACTAAAGAGGTCAAAATTTAAAAGGTCTGTGAAACAACCTCAACAGCCATGCTCAGCTTCAGCAGAATATTTTAAGTAGAAGAATCAATCAAATTGCAGATCAGTAGGAAAGCAATGACACCCTTGGCAAGACAATGAGGCTTTCTCCCACAGCAACCCTATCTTCCTCTTTACAATGGTTATTTTTACCCTAATATCATCCTCAACTAGAAGATGGGAGATTGTTGAGACCCTCAAGCTGCAGGATTTAGTAGGATGCATTAAAGATTATGCCATGACAATTCAAATTTTGTCCCCCATTACAATCATTTCATGCTGGGAAACTAAATGGTCTTTGAGTACCCAGCAAACCTTTATTTCTGGAGCTGAGGATAGAGATATTTCATTCAAGAGTTCAAGTACCCATTTGTGGATGGGGAGTCTATGCAGCAGTTCAGTCCTGTGTGACAAAATAATAATTGAATATGTTTCCATAGAAACTAAAGACAGCCAGTGGAAACTCCCATACAGTATTAAAAGAATTCAGTCAAGTTTTATTCGAGTAAGTAAGGATCACTTGCAATATGCTGCAGGTTACAAGGACCAGTGGTACCCTTAAAATTACTTTTAAAATTACGTCACTGAGCAGGAGCTTCTGTGGTTTCTCACAGAGCTACAGGCTGGCATTAAAAATATTAGGACTGTGTAAGTGATTGATCACAAATGCTCTCAAGTTAAAGGGGTCCTTTTTGCCACTGCCGTAATTTTTTTTTGGAGCAAGCCCACAGTGAGGTGAATTAGATCGATTAAGGGAGTAATAGGCATTCAGATAACAGCAATGCTTGACAGAACTACATTGCAATAAGCAGCACTGACTGTAAAACTCCTGCCAGATGTAAAGCCAATGTTAATTTGCTCTCCTTGTGTCACAGACAGTTTGGGGTTTGCAGAATGAGTGTTTGCCTCTTAAGAGGAAACTTCAAAGTCCAAGAAAGGAGAAACATTTGAGCAGGGTTAGTTTTTCTCTAACTTTCTGGAGGTGTCAATCCTGGCTGTAAACAGCCCTGTGGAAAACACTGGATTGTGTGTGGATTTGGGCTCCTCATCCCTTTTGCCATGGGAGATGGATGGTGTGGCAGGGGCAGTGTAATTACTCATCAAGGTGAGAGTGTTTGTGCTGCAGCCCTGTTTACCTTCCCGTGACAAACCCTCTTACCTTTGCTGTCCATCAGAAGCACCACGAACGGCAGCAGCTTGGGAAGAGGGAAAAGTCATCAATGATTGCCATGGCCGGCAGGCTGAAAGAGATCCCACTAAAATCTGCCTGCCCCTGCAAACTCCCCTTTAATATAAATGCTGAGCCACCTTGTCTGCTGGAATCCATGTAAAAGATACTTCCAAACCCCATGTGTTGGGAAAATAGGAGAAATCATGGGTGGTATGTCTGCCTGAGGACATCAGTGCTATTTTTGTGGCCATTCCTTGTTATTCAGTGGTATTCACTGTGCACAGCAGGAAATCTTCTGCTTGACAGAGGGACTATTAAAGATCCAGCCTTGTATTTCAGCTCGTGGCTCTGTAGTTATCCCCCTCGGGTCCTCACCATCCCTCACTGCAGCTCTAAAACCCCTGTGAGCACATCCTACAGCCCATTTCTATTTATTTTGTCTGGTTTGCACTTAGATTGGGATCTCTTCAAGGCAAAGACTCTTGAGGCAGTTTGGCTTTTTCGATATGGATCATGTCTTCAGGCTTTTGTTGTCACTCCTACTACAAATACAGTAGAAGGTGCAATGTCGTTTGTAGAGTGTTGAGAGGAATGGATGGAATCCTTTTGGGGTCATTTTGGTAGTGCTCTTACCCTGGTAATTAAACATTTTAAAACTATCACGGTGACATCCTTCGTGTTTCATGACCTCATTCACAATCTTCAAGTTTAACCAACCTTCACGAGCTTCAAGAGTTTAAAGTGCAGAGATACTGAATGACAGGTGGTGTAGAATTCTGTACAAAGTGGTAAAGAAAATGAGCTCTTTGCTATTTCTCTGTCCTCAGTAAAAAATTCAATTTTATCTCTGCATCATTCATTTCCACTAATTAGTATCATCACCATTCCCCTAATGCCATCATGACCCTTGTGGCCTTGGCTCGTTTAGAGCCCCTGAGTGTGTGCTTGGGGGGACTTTTTTTTTCAGGGGATTCTTGTAGCTTTGTTTTTTTATTTTCTCCAGGTAGAAGCATCTGATCTTTCTGGAAGGGACAGATAAACCTTTCAGAGAGTGCCTAGAGTATTAAGGAGGAATGTGTGTTTTATATACGTATATATATATATATATGTACATATATATAAAAATGTGTGTGTGTGTGTGTGTACATGTATATATGTATTTATGTAAAGCATACTAAAGACCTTGCTATTGATAGANCGTATATATATATATATATATGTACATATATATAAAAATGTGTGTGTGTGTGTGTGTACATGTATATATGTATTTATGTAAAGCATACTAAAGACCTTGCTATTGATAGAATTCCTCCAGAGCCTTTAGTGTCCCACTGTGATTACAATCCAAGATTCTTAGAATGACCCTGTTAAGAAGGCTAAATATCTCTTAAAACACGTGCCATTGTAGGCTCTGAAATGTTATACGTCACTTGTCAGAAGAACAGATTCCCTAACAGATCTTTTTTCTCTTCTCCTGCAAGGAAATCTTGTCTGCTCCAATCCACTTCTGGTTATTGATGTGAACACTTAGGAATTCTTTGTGAAAGACAAGGTCCTTAAATTAATTCCTTCTGCAGCAGCCTGTTAGTTTTACTAAGGAGGAGTTTAAAGGGCACCAGTGTGTTGGGTATTTTGTGAGCTTTCTGTTGTTGTTTTGGATGGGCTTGTGTGTTTTTAATTATATTCCCTTAAATAAAAATTGCAAGGTATTAAGGAAGCTGTTCTGCGTGGGGAGATTTTCTTTCCTCCCCCGAATATTATGGCATATAAAGACATTCAATACCAAGAGGGGATGAACTCATCAGAATGAGATTAGCTATGTAGATAAATAGCATTTCAGGGGTAACGTGGTCTTTTTCTTTGCAAGAAGAGTTGTCACTGCCTCAGGGTGTGGTTCAGAGTTCCTGTAGTGGTGCAGATCACAATTCCATATCTTCCAAGGTGGGACTTCGGCCCCTCGCTCTGTTATCTCTACCAATTTTTCTATTATGCAGATTAACATGAGGAAAACTGCTCTTTTTTTCACCCTTTCTATCAGCTTCTACGTTGCATTTCAGGCTGTGGGTTTGATTGCTTAAGGAAGACAAAAATGTCCGAGGAGATGCAATCACTTGATATTTGTTATAAGCATTATTGCAAGTCTGTCTCCTAATTTATATTACAGACATGCAACGTTTGGCCATTTATTTTAATACTTTCCCTGTTTATAACTGTTACACAAGTGACATCTTATTACAAGTATTATACATTATTAAGTGAAGTGAAATACATGTTGTTTTTATAACAGCAGGATCCAGCTTTTCTAGACAGCCTTTAATTTTCCTTCAGGAATTTAAGGGTGTCCTTGAAATTTATTCAAGCACACCATGGCAGAAAACCAAACCTCTCTTCTGTAATGTGTTTTGTGCCTATATTAAAATGTTAAGGGTTTGCTCAAAATTATAGTTATTTTCAGTTTTTATAAAATTAGAGAAAAAAGAACACTGATCTCAGGATCTTATTATGGTTTATTTTGTTTAATAACGTGATAAGTGAGGTATGAATACAGAACAGAGTTCTGTATTCTTTAATTAAAACCGTAACTCTTGTCTGGGAGATTCTTGCTTTGCTGTAATGCTTCTGGTTCTACACAATGGAAAAAAAATGACAGATTGTTGCTGTTTATATTACAGTAGCTTTTAGGGATAACTACATTTACAATCCAAATAGGTAACAGCAGGGAAAAAATACGGATCGTTAGCAAAGGAAAGAGCAAGCGACTGGTCCATAGCCATCATCACACAGAAATAAGCCAGGAATAAATGCAGATTATCCCTAGCTCCACATTTATAGCTGCCACAAAGTTTGCAGATTTTCATTAACGTATTTGTTTGTTTGTTTTATTTTATTTCAGTTATTTGTATCTGGGAATAAGGATGCCTAAAATAGGACTAAAGGTCCTGCCTCAGAATCAATAGGAAAATGGGAAGATGTGATGGTCTTGAATCAGCTTCACAGATGTAATCATGGATTTGCCTCTCTGCTACTGGCTGCTAATGAGGCTCTGATTTTACCTGGAATAATGAGGTTTCATTCCAGAAAGGCTAGAATTGATGGCTGCGTTTTCTGGTGCTGAATCTCTTTTCATATCCAGATTTACTCCTCACCATGATTAAAACTTTGGATGCTTTTGTCAGCAGCGGGGTTTTTGTGGGTTTATCATGGTTTAGTAACTCTACCAATTACCCTTTTGCTTGATTTTTAATTATTCTACAAAATATTGGAAGGCTTTAGCTCAGAAATTATCTCCAGTCCCTGAACTTTTTATTTTACTCCTATTTTGAAGAAAATACTCCAAGAACATGGATGCTGCCTCCTCCTATCGGAAGTGCAGCATTAAAACACACAGCATTCTGCACTCCTCTTCAATAGATTTTGTGATCTTCTTCATTACATACAAAGACCTTTCAGTCAAGGCTACTTTTTGATTAATTCTAGAATTTCTACTGCCAGCTAGAGCTGCTGGTACATCTTGTTGTTGTTGCCAGTACAGTTCACACAAACAACTTAGACTGTCATTGTGCATTTGGCCTCAAGATCTGGACAAGGGAATCCAGTTGGTCTTAGTAGCTGCTACTGGCTCCCTTCCTCTTGGAGATTAAATGCTGAAATTTAGGCTTATGCCAGCTATATGTATATTAAAATTCAAAGAACCCCCTGAATTAGCTACATTTACACTTCTGTCTTAAATTATTCGGTGAAAGGAATTTTCATTTCAAAATCCTACCTAATTTTTCACCTTTTTTTAAGTCAGGGTGTTCCTTCACTTCTTTCTTTGTTACCTCTATGTTATGGGCTGCTGAACACAGAGCAAAGAGCTGCCAGTGGCCCTTGCTCTGCATTAATGTGAGCATCTTTTAGAGCTAATACATCCGGCTGGGAGGGAAAGGCTGGCAGGGAAATACGCTGGGCAACATCAATACAGACTGAGACATGAATGGACTTCCATGAAACCTGCAAAGAGACTTTTAAAGAAGGCTTGTAGAGAGGGGACAAAGGGCAGTGGTTCTAAAATAAGAGAAGGTAGATTTAGACCGGACATAAGGAAAAAATTCCTTTTAGGATGAGGGTGGGGAGGCCCTGGCACAGGGTGCCCAGAGAAGCTGTGGCTGCCCCTGGATCTCTGGAAGTGTCCAAGGCCAGGTTAGAGGGGGCCTGGAGCAGCCTGGGCTAGTGGAAGGTGTCCCTGCCCATGGCAGGGGGAGGATTGCATTGGATGATCTTAAAGGTCCTTTCCAACCTAAACTGTTCCAGGATTGTGTACAGGAATGTGCACAGCATTGTCACACCCTCATCTTACCTCTCTCTGTAAAAGTGAGGGCAGGAGAGTGTTTGCTTTCAGTTTGTCCAATATGAAGATGTTTCCAGTTTTCCTTCACACAAAAGAGATGATTACGTTGCAGTAAACTTGGCTGTTACTGTTCTAGTGCCTTAAAGGGGTTTATTAACCCGACTGTCACAGAGGCATCGAGTCACGCCTTATAATAACTTCATATTTTTTTTTATATTTGTACTCCAAGATACATCTGGGAAATTCCACCTAAAATTCCACAAAATCAGTGGCTAATCTGTGAGCCAAGGTCAGTTTTTCACAGATCCAACACTACAAACACAAGCACAGACATACATTGACACTCAACTGGTGAGTGGCTCCGAGAAGCACACGTTGGTTGGCTTGTTTGGTGGTTTTTGGTTGGAGTATTTTGTGGGGTTTTGTGCATGTGTGTGGCCAGTTTCTTCCTCCTTTACTTGGGAACTCTCATTTTGCCTAACAGCTCTGATTCCTTTCATTCTACAATTGACTGCGTTAATTAATTTTCCGTGTATTTCCTTTGTCCCTGCTGCACTTTGGATCATTATTTAGTAAAAGCTTTCAAAGCTTGTCTCTGATTTGACTCCCTTTATGTAAATATTTGGTGCTACAAAGCAGTTTGGTTCCCAATTAAATATACCACAGTGGTCATTGTGATTAGAGCTGTGTCAAAAAAATTGTGGATATATGATCTTAAATTTTTTTTAATAATTATTCTTTTGGGGGTGTGTGTGGCAGAGATGTTTCATATTAGAAAAATTTTACTATGAGGATTATAAGGGTGTAACATCAACGTAGTTAAAGCTACAAGGCTTTGTAAATCAATTCATAACAGACCAACTAGAAATACCCTCTGAAATATTACGTTTTAGGGCCAGAATATTGTTTAGCTTGAAATATCATGAAACCCATGGCATTTTTTTCTATGAGATGCAGCACGTTTCTACCACTTAATGTAGGGGCTCAATTCCTCTGCTTCTCATAATACAAAGACTATCTGGAATTTAAAGGGAAGAACATGTATTATTGATTTTAAAATATACAGTACCAGCCCTGAGGGGCCCAGGCAACAGCTGCAGAATGGTGGCACGAGGGCTAGAGGATCTGGAAAGACTCTCCTTAAATGTGATTAACAGGGAAAACAAGATATTTTACCTCCATAATTCAAAGCAGATTCAGTTCAGACTGTGAATAGCCCCAGCAACATAATCCAGAATCATGCTCCAGGTTCATCCAGTCGCCATAGAGCGTCCTCACACTGAGATGGATTTCTTTAGTTGCTGCATCCACTTTGGAAGCAATTTTAGCATGTAGAAACAACATTTCCATTAAAATTCCATAGCTAATTAATGTCCTTTCTGTGTCTGCTAACAGGCATCCCTTAGGCAGAGGTTTCTCTTTCCTTTATATACATTTAGAAAAGCATCATAGTCCTTCCCTAATTTACACTACCCTTTGTGTATGGTTCACATAACCCAGACCTTTGGATCAGCCTTAAAGGCTCAGGTAGAGCAGCTGTGAAGCTGTGAGATGTGGACCCAGAACAGCTGCACTGCTCCTCTTTGCCGTCTTTTGGAGTGGGATTTGCAGCGTCACCAAGCGTCTCGCTGCCATACCCGTAACGTGAGCCACAGTAAAATGGTTTCAGACGTTTATTTGAGTGGTGGGTAATTTTGTGAGGCTGAATAAACTAAAAACATTCAGTCTTCTAATGACAGAGGGATTGAGGGCACCCTCAGCAGGTTTGCAGGTGATACGAAGCTGAGGGTGCAGTGACACCCCTGAAGGACAGGATGACATCCAGAGGGACCTGGACACGCTCCAGAAGTGGCCCACGAGAATCTCAGGAGGTTTAACAAGGGCTGCACCCGGGTCAGGGCAACCCCCGAGATCAGTCCAGGCTGGGGATGAGCAGATGGAGCAGCCCTGGCAGAAGGATTTGGGGGTGCTGTGGGTGAGAGCTGGACCTGCCCCGGCCCTGAACTCCCTGTGCCCTGGGCTGATCCCCCAGCGTGGGCAGCAGGGAAGGGATGGGGATTCTGCCCCTCTGCCCCACTCAGGTGAGACCCCGCCTGCAGAGCTGCTCCAGCCCTGGGGCCCAGCACAGGAAGGACCTGGAGCTGCTGGAGAGAGCCCAGAGGAGGCACCAGGATGATCACAGGGATGGAACAGCTGTGCTGGGAGGAAAGGCTGGGAGAGTTGGGGTTGTTCAGCCTGGAGAAGAGAAACTCCAGGGTGACTTTACTGTGACCTTCCAGCGTCTGAAGGAGCCAACAGGGAGAGCCAATTTCCAAGGGATGGAGTGACAGGACAAGGGGGAATGGCTTCCCGCTGCCAGAGGACAGGTTAGATTAAATATTAGGAAGGAATTGTTCCCTGTGAGGGTGGGGAGGCCCTGGCACAGGGTGCCCAGAGAAGCTGTGGCTGCCCCTGGATCCCTGCAAGTGTCCAAGGCCAGGTTGGACGGGGCTTGGAGCACCCTGGGCTAGTGGAAGGGGTCCCTGCCCATGGCAGGGGTGGCACTGGATGGGCTTTGAGGTCCCTTCCAACTCAAACCAGTCTGTGGTTCTGTGGTTCTACGATCACTCACTGCTCCTCTGGCTATGTGCAGTTGGTAGTTTTACCGATTCCTAGAGGAAAACTACATTCACATAAAGACCATTATCAAATTAGGTAGCAATTACTGCTGTTATTTTGAGTCACAGCACAGAAACAAAGTACTTGGAGTCTGATTTGTCCTTCCCAAGATGTAAATCCACCCGATCGAGGGTAGGACATTGCAGAGACGTCTCTAAGTGCATTTGGTGTTGATGTTGCTGTCTCACAGATTTATACTGGACTTGGCCTCCAAAGGAAGGGAAAATAGGTAATGGGTATTTTACTGCCTCTCCTCTTCTTGTTAAATTGTCTTCCTTTTTTTACTTAGCATCTGCCTCACTGAGTACTCATCATCTGCTACTGAGCCATCTGATGTACAACAGATGTTAAGCACTTAGTGAGGCAGAGAAGGAGGTAAAAGTGTCATATCATGATTAAACACTTGCTCCAGCTATTCTATAGGGTGACCACAGTGCTTTGTTCTTACATTTAATGCTACAGTGTACTGAACAGGAGTAGGCACACGGTTTGGATTCAGCTTGCAACTTCTCCAGTAAAAATAATTCTGTTTTTAAGTAAAGTTTTTGTCATAGTAAGAAAAAGAATTGCAAAATGTTTTAAATGCGCTTTAGAATTATGATTTATGTTTCTCATTAAGATTCTCCTCAGAAACTTGGCTGATGTTAATTGCTGCATTAACTTCCCTGGGGTTATCATATTTTTTACCATGCTTGTGTAAAAGAGATTATCTGGCAGGCTTTCTTTACCCTGCTGAAAGCTGGTGCAGTTTGTATGTTAGCAGATTTACCGACAGGAGTCTCTTCATCCTGCAACAGTAGCCTGAGCTCGTAGCAGAGTAGGAAATGGGTGGAAGTTGGAGCTGGAGTTGTATTGAACCAGAATTAGTTCAAAATCTGCTTCCAAGTAAATTTTAAGGACTGAGAAAGTTTGTGGAGTATTGTGCACCACTAGGTATTTTCATATTGACATACTTGATCAGCCGAGTTAAATAAGGAGGGAGGAGTGGTTCTTCCATGAGAGACGTGATTTGTGTGAGCAGGAGCTCTTTGCAGGCAATGGTGAGATTCAAACCCCAGAATAATGGAGACCCAGTTTGGGGGTCTTAACTAAAAGGCAGGAGTTTGGGATTTGGATGGGTTACCTGGCCCAGTGTTCATAAGTCAGGGCAGTGGCTGGATGATCTATTTCCTATCAAGACAACAGGTTTTCTACTAACAGGACTAATTCATATTCATGTTTTCATAGAAATTCTGTCCAGACTTAGCACTTCTTTTGTACTTTTGTGCTGGTTTTGAAAGGTTGATTTCAATTACTTGATACTAATAAACAAAAGAAGCTTAAAAAAATTCCAAACTATTTCCAGGAAGGTGTAATTCATTACATAATTTGACAAGTATCCTATACTTACCAAGTATCATATTTAATTAAACTAAAAATTATTTTACTTCTACAGTTAAATTGTGATTTCAAGTGTGTGAATCACTAGAAATAGCTTTTGATTATAAATTATCACATAATTTCACATAATGAGGAAGGCACAGGTATTTCAAGTATTCCATTTTCATTTGAAGTTCAGTGGAGTGACTAGGAATATTCTTGCTGGTTTCACTAGGTTCGGAAGCTGGTTCTGTATCCCAGTGTTTGGAAAACTAGCTCATCAGGCCAGCATATATAACTTTCCAAATCAAATAATATTTTTTTATTAAAAGAATAATTGAAGAGCTCTTTCAAGCCTCGCTCAGGGCTAATTGTCTTAATTTTTTAATTGACTTCTATGAACAAGAGGGAACTGCTCAAGATAAGCAGCCTTTGTCACCAGTCTCCCGTTAACACCATGAGAACATAAAATACGTAAAAAACTGAATACAGGCAAAGGAGCACTGGGATATGTAGAGAACATTTGTGGTGAGGATGAAGTACCAAGCAAGGACCAAACTTCAGGGAAGGTGGGGATAAAGCACCAAGCCATCCTGCAAGGACCAAACTTTAGGGAATATTTTCTGCCCTTCCCCTCTTGGTGTCACTAATGCCCTTGGTCTTCTTCACCATGAGATTGACCTACTCATTCCCTGAACTAATTCCCAGATAAAGGCTGCTCTCCTGAACAACAGGATAACTGTTCTGTTACCTGCCTCCCTCACTTCCTTCAGGGTTTGTAATTGCCTCCCCTGCAGTCAGAGCAGCCAAGGCTGCCACCAGCTTCCACATCCTCAACCCCTTCTTCCCTCTTGAGGAGTAGCGGCCCCAGCAGAGCAATTGCCCTGTTCTGCTGCATAAATATTTACCCTGACTGCATTTCCTCGCTCTCCTGGAGCCATGCCCTGTCGTGTTTCCCTGACACTGACACTGACACTGCTGCTGGAGTGGTTGAAGTCCCCCTGAAGGTCAGCACTTGTGGTCGTGTTGCTTTCTCCACTTGGTTAAGGAAGGCTTCATCCATTTCCTTTCATCTCATGGTGTGTAACAGGTTCTGACAGTGTCCCTCTCACTGGCCTCTGCTCCCATCCCTGCCCTTGAGATCCCAACCAGTCCATTGCTCATCAATATCAGAGTTTTAGGTCTGTAGTCTTCTTTTTGTGGGGAGTGCAGTTATTCCCCTTCCAGCTGATCCCACCAAAGAGTCTCTGTCCATCCACCACATCTCTGTGATAGCAAGGAAGTCACAGTACTGGAAGTGTGTCCAAATCTGCCTGTTTCCCGCCCACATCCATGTCCAGGCACAGAGAAGGGTCCCTAGGTGTACCGCTTTCTGCACAGAACGAATCACAGAATCAGGGAACACTTTGGGTTGGGAAGGACCTGAAAGATCATCTCGTTCCAACTGGATGGTGCAGTTCCAAACCATGCTAAAAGGCCTCTCTCCCTGGATGCTTTATTCTCCAGCCCCCATGAGAACTCCAGCCCCAAGCTGACAATGCTCGAAGCCCTTGTCACAGGGTCAGCAAGTCTGGCACTTGAGACGTCACCCCTCACCTTCTCTGAAACCCCCTCTGTCCCCAGCTGCCACCGTCCTCAGCGTGGCTGTGGGAGCCTCGGCTGCACCAGCTGCTCGGCCAGGTGGTGACCTGCAGGACGCATCTGCTTCCAATCAAACCTTTCCCGTGGCTGCAGGGTCCAGGATTTATCTGATCTTTAATTTCTAGGAGAAAAAGAATGATTTCATAATGACATGCCTGTGTGAATTTATCCAGTTAAGGATGAGTGGCTTAAATAAAGTAGGTATCGCTGACATTTTATGTACTTTCTCATCGTTCACCTTATTTGCTCTCCTGAAAGCAGTAAATTTCCAAAAGTAACAGTATTCCTTAATGACTAATTTTAAAGCAAGCAGTTAAATAAAGAAGTAGATTTTATTTTTTTAAATTGACTATATTTGTTAACTGATCAAAGACAAGTATAAGAAGATTCTTCTTGAAATCGCTCTGGTTAAAATCAGGTAAAAATAAATCAAAATAAGCCAATAATATTAGAATGTTATTGTTTTGAGCTTCATTGGAATAAGGAGATAACCTCCTTCCCTCTAAAGTTGTTGACCTCTTTGCAACTGCTAATCATCAAAGGCATAGCTGTTTTAATAAGATAGATGCTAAGTTACAAACAACATAACTAAGTTATAGAAAGAAACTTACTTAATTGTGCAGCTTGTAGTTTCATGCAGATTTTTAAACTGCTGCTTCTATTCCCTGGCAGAATAAAAGGAGGAAGGTAGGCTCATTAAAAACAAAAAGAATAGCAGAGAAGTGACTTTAAAGATTTTACTTCTCATAATCGTGGAAACAGTAGATTGCATCATTAATAAAGAAAAAAAAAATGTTTTAAACACCATGTGGCTGGAAAAGTGAGTAACCCAAACCAAATCAACCCTTGCCAGTAAATTAATGTTGCTGGTTTAAGTAGGCTTATTCCAACAGTAGAAAATTCTCCTCTTCCGAGAGTGCCAAATTCCTCACCAGTTGTCCCTCCTCCAGCCACCCCTGTTGACTGAGAGGATTCCTTCCCCGTGTTCCCAGTTCCATTCTCTCCTCCACTCTGAAGTAATGCCACAGTTTTCACTTTTTTCTTTGCCTGGTGCACCCTGCATTCCAGACACTTTTCCCATCCAACCATGCAGGAGTTCCCTCACAAAACCTCTACTATGTGAAAAAAACTGACGTGCAAAACACATTTAACTTGTTTCAATGCCAAATAATTATAAGCAGTAATGTCATATATAAATATGAAAAATTGTGATGCTGTTGACTAGATCTGAGAGGAAGAGAGGGTACATGAAACACAACAGGGATCAACTTCAAGCTGGAAATGGTCTCCTTATGTGGTGGGTTAATCACTGCTCCCACTCCCCCAGCCACTCTCCCACTCACTGCATTCAATAGGAGGGGAGAAGGAGATCAGATAAAAGAGCTTTTGAGTCAAGATCAGAACATCTGGCTGGAACCAGCTGAAACTCTGTGGACCCAGCTGCGTCCCACCCCTGGCTCCTTTCCCCAGAGAACACCACTCTGCCTGCCCCCCTGCTGACAAAACCTTTCCAGTGGCACCAAATCCCCCTCAATAAAACAACATGCAAAAATTCACTCAGAAAATCTCTTCAGCTCTTTATCCTCTACTGAGATGAATTCAGAACCGCAGCTGGAAGCTCAGAGCTGGTCTATGTAAAAGAGGTTTTCTGGAAATGTGTTCTGGAAATGTATTCCTAATATATAACAAGGCTTTTCAAAGGCATGGACACTTCTGTTCCCAACAGAAGTGGAAGAGGATGCTGGAAGTCACAGTTACAAATGCAGTCAATATCGGCGGTCATGTGGTACCCCCTGGTAGTAACAGCACCAGCAGAAAACTTGGAGATTAAAACGATAGAGCCTTGAAATCTGCCCAGTTGTCTGTCCAGTGTGATAAATCATAAGCCTTTATGAAGGCTATTGTGAAGCAAATGGCATTAACCAAAGAATTAAAGTAAACAAAGCGGACTTTTATATCTTACCTCCAGCAGCTTTCGGGACTCAGTATCAGTGCTTAAATAAGCACAGAGAAGCACGAAGGATTAGGGAGAAGCTGCAACGAGAGGCCTTTGAAAGGCTTGTGTCCCTCCTTTGGAAAGGATCTGCTCTGTTTTGGTTGCTGTGGTGCCCACGGGGTTATGGCAGCAAACAGAGCTGTGAGACCCAGCCTGGCAGGAGGGTTCAGCCCAAAACGGGCACCAGGGTCACACGCACCTGGTCTGGCTGGGACAGCTCCAGGCTGCTGTCAAAACAACCCAGGCACAACTCACAGGAACTTCCCATTCCACCTGGGACAGCTTCAAGGTCTTCTCAGTTTTGGGGTGACTTTTGTTTTGTGACACTGACCTTGCTTGCAGAATGAACATTGTGATTTTTAATCAGGAAACAAAGGAATAAACTCGCCAGGATATTTTTGCTTAATGCTGACTTTCAAATAAGCACAACGAAGAATAATGATAAGGAATGTTCGTGTTGTGCAGGTTATTATATTTACTTATGCTTCCAGAAAATACCTAGAGCTATAGGCATATAAACCCCCAACCCTGAACAACCAAGATTCCTGCCCAAAAATAAGGGAAAAAATAGAAAGATTTAAAAAGTCACCAGAGTATACAATGATGCATTTTTTTTCTGAGCTTTATTTTCGTGTTTCTCAAAAATCAGACTTTGAGATGTCATGGGTTTCTCCTTGAGACAAATTCAGATGTGACTTAAAAGAAAGTCAGGAGTAAATGAGGCTCTTGCATTTTCTCTCCGAAACAATGTAATGAAAGGGGAAGAAACCGTACAACCATCATCACTCCTGTGGCAACAATAGATCTGACTGCAGCAGACAAAACGAGTTCTTTAAACTGTGCATTGCTGGGAATAATAGAAGCTGAAAAATGCAAAGAGAAGATAATTTTTCTGACTATTTCCACGTAGCTCTGCTGTTCCCATTGTCTTTCTTCTAGTGAGTGTGCCTCATCAGCCTAAACTGTTGGTTTCAGTATGTTTTCCCAGTGTGATGTAGGACATTAACTGTTGCTCCTAGTGAAGCCAAAATGAGATGACAAGAAGAACATTAAAGTGATCTTTTAATTTTGTCCCCAAAGATGAAAAGTAAACACAGCATGCTCATGCATGGCTCCCTGCAGAGATTCTGTAGTGCTGGAAGTCATCTGAAGAATCTCTGTAGGTGGGGAGCAGGGAATTACTGCTATTCTAGGAAAGAATTTTGGCTCACTGTCTATAAATCAATGCAGCTCCAGCCAGTAAAAAAAAAAAACAAGTTCATAATAGAATAGGACAGTAGAGTTGTAGACACTTAGATACACACAAAGCACTTCTTTAGTCAAATAGAACACACAAAAATAATCTCAACTGCGTAGGATTTCAAGATGTTAATCTGAAGATGATTACAGAAAATGGCTCTTTGTCAGGCTTCCTTGACAGAGACGCAAAGAAAGAAAATACATAAACTAAATGTTCCTGTCATGCCTGTGGGTTTATAAGGAAACTTTTCTTTTGTGATTTTGCATTGTTAAGAGGCAATTTATACATGTACCTATCTGACAGCAGATGCTATCGTGCCTTAATCTGACACTAAAACCAGCCTTATTTTTCTCTTCCTGATAAAATATAACGACGTTGTGTTTGTTGTGTGCAGGTCTCTGTTAAAATCAGTTATTTTCACGTTGCAGGTCTTCCAACTATTGGCTCAATCGCATCCAGTCGTTCCTCTACTGCAACGAGAACGGGCTCCTGGGAAGCTTTTCTGAAGAGACTCACACGTGCACCTGCCCCAATGACCAGGTGGCCTGCCACGGGTTCCTGCCCTGCACGGTCGGGGACGGCCCCGCCTGCCTGAGCTGCGCCCCCGACAACCGCACGCGCTGCGGGAGCTGCAACGCCGGCTACATGCTGAGCCAGGGGCTCTGCAAGCCCGAGGTGGCTGACTCCACCGAGCACTACATCGGCTTCGAGACGGACCTGCAGGACCTGGAAATGAAGTATTTGTTGCAGAAGACGGACCGGAGGATCGAGGTCCACGCCATTTTCATCAGCAACGACATGCGCCTCAACAGCTGGTTCGACCCCTCGTGGCGCAAGCGGATGCTCCTGACTCTTAAGAGCAACAAGTACAAGTCCAGCCTGGTCCATATGATACTGGGCCTCTCTCTTCAAATTTGCCTGACTAAGAACAGCACCTTAGAGCCCGTCCTTGCTGTTTATATCAACCCTTTTGGGGGCAGCCACTCTGAGAGCTGGTTTATGCCTGTGAATGAAAATAATTTCCCAGACTGGGAGCGGACTAAGCTGGACTTACCCCTTCAGTGTTATAACTGGACGCTGACTCTGGGCAACAAGTGGAAGACATTTTTTGAAACCGTGCACATCTATTTGAGGAGTCGAATAAAGTCGAATGGTCCAAATGGCAACGAGAGCATCTACTATGAACCCCTGGAATTTATTGATCCCTCAAGAAATCTGGGCTACATGAAAATCAACAACATCCAAGTGTTTGGCTACAGCATGCACTTCGACCCAGAAGCAATTCGAGACTTGATTTTGCAGCTGGACTACCCCTACACTCAGGGCTCACAGGACTCAGCACTTTTGCAGCTGTTGGAGATTCGGGATCGTGTAAATAAACTCTCTCCACCTGGCCAACGTCGTCTGGACCTCTTCTCTTGCTTGCTCCGTCATAGACTCAAACTGTCTACCAGTGAAGTGGTGAGGATCCAATCTGCTTTGCAGGCCTTTAATGCCAAATTGCCAAACACAGTGGATTATGACACAACCAAATTATGTAGTTAACCATAAATGTGAAGCACAACACAAAACCTTGAAGGAGTTTTTACAGTGCTTTTGTGGAACAGTTTATGTTTGGAAGAGTAAATTTAAATTGTCTTTTCAATATCTGTCTTATATCAGTCAATACTGTTGGATGGCAATTTACACACATGAACTTGCTGACAATGAATATATTATACCTGCAGTTTTGGTTTATGAATGAAATAAATACTGACACCAGTCTAGAAGACATTCTACTTTTTACAATAAATTTCATTTGTAATTTTATATGTTCCGTGGCAATGCTTTTGTGCATTACATCCTCTAGAGGGAACATAGAAGGAGACCAATAAAATTTTGTAGCTGAACAGTTATTACAAAGAAACGCTGTGGGATTCTTTTTTCTTACACAAAAGTAGTAACTTTGATACACTTTTGTGTGTGTTGAACTCAGGAGGGGTAGGTAAAGAGAAGAGATTGACTCCAGATTTTGAGAGAAACTGCCAAAAAATCAAAGCCATAGGATATTTTATTTTTAGGATGTGGATTTAAGTGTTCATGCTGGGCTGAAGTGACAACTGTAGCGATGCTTTACATGCTCCACCTGAGCTTGTCCTTCCCAAGGTGCTTAATGTGACACCCAGGCATCAGAGTGATCCCAGGGAGTGTTTTAGGATGGGCAGGAGGTTGGAACTGTGGGATGCACAGCGGTGGAAGGCTGCATTAGGTCTACAGGAGACAGGTGAGAGGCTGTCTTTGCAAATGATACTACTCATGTCACAAAAGCAACAATCTTTTCCAGCCAAGATGTTTTTCAGAAGTCTCCCCCTGATCCTTTGCTTTGCATATTTACCAAAAGAAGCAAGCACATGTACACATTGCCTGCTCCCAAATACAGAGACTAGAATATTCAGAATTCTCTGTTTTGAGCTGCTCACCTAAGCACAACCATGCTGCTTAGATTCAAATTAATGTTAAAAATTTCCCTGCCAATGCAACTGTTTAGTAGGTGGGTATTTTTTCCATTCTTTTCAGTGCAAGAATTTTCAGGTTTTAAAAAACAGCCCCTTTTACAGATACATGACAGCTATTGAAATCCAGTTTATAAAGCTGACAGTGCAAATTATTAATTAAACATTATCAGTTACTGAAATTAATTAGATGTGAATGTCTGTGGATCAGAATTAGGTTCTTTGCTATTTGACACATCCCAGCAGGAAAAAAGCACATCTGAGTCAGCAGAAGATGGGACTCACGAGAGGCTTTTGCTGCCTCCTGCGAGAGAACAGAACAAATGGCTGGACTGTCAGAAGTCCTCGTTAGTAAATACAGGGTAAAGTGAAGGAAATTGATACAAAATGGTTCAGTAGCACTTCCTTATATTCAGTCTGAATCTGTGTCATAGATTTAAAAGTCAATTTGCGTTTTTTAAATGGGAAAGAATTACATTAAAAACTATCATTGCATAGGCAAGCACAGAAAGCAAAAAAAAACCCCATTTCATTCATACACAGTTTTAATTCAGCTAGACTTCAATTCGCTTCGATGAAATTCACTTTATTCATTTTGATATGTTGTATTACAATGTCATTTGAATTTAGCCTAATCTGAGTTTAAGGTACACTCCTCACTTCCAGCAAGACCCCAGCAGCACGGGGAGGCAATGCCTTAGGAGTGAATGTAGACAAGGTAAAATACAAAGGCAGAAACTCTTTAGAAAGCCCACTGCCAAGGGGAATCTTTTCCTGAGTGATTCCTGTCTCTCCTGACTTCAATAAATATTTATCTGCTTTACTATTTCAGTGCCACCCATTTGGCTAATTCCTCAGACCTTCTATACTAAGAAGTCACTTAGGACTAGTGATTTTTTGTTGTTGGTGGTGGTGGCTGGAGGAATTAACCTCTAGATGAATTCCTGTTTGTTTTCTACTCACAGCTTTCTTTTGCTGATAAATAATGTATCTCAGCCCCTCTTCTACGTGTCCAGATTTTGGCTCGCTCTTGCATTAATGAGATCTTCCCACTTAAAATTGTCAGTATTCCTGCTTTCATCTTCAAATCTTTCTTTTGCTCTTTTGTTATGCCTTTGGCAACTACAATAACTTGCAAAATTAGATAGTTGCATTTTGCTGCTCAGTACCTTGTGTAGTCTTCTCAAACAAATGAAAGTCTGATGTTATAAAATGAACAAGAAGCGAAAAAAAAAAAAAATCCTCTCCTGCTTCTAGAAAGTAAAAGTTAGGATGGAAGTGTGGGGCAATGATGAAGCATTTGCTTCCCTTCACTAAGGAAAAATACCAATTGTCACAGAAAATGATCTGAGGGGTTTCCCCCTCACCTTTTATCCTCCTTCTTAACATTTTTCCCCATGATTGTTTTTTTCTTTCTTGACTGAGTTGGGGGTTTTTTTAACATATCTTGCTCTGCCAGGATTTGAAGTTCTTCACTGTGCACACGTATGTCCAAGATAGAAGATACAGATCAGAAGAAGCCCCGAAAGTGGGACATCATTAAATTGTTGCACAACACGTTCTTTGTGTTGGACTGGACTAGTGGAAGCCTCCTGTCATTACTCACAGCTTCCTGCCAGATTTCCTAGCCTGCTAGTCATGGACTGGTTTTGGATTTTGGAACCTGTAGACTCTTGGAATAGGGAGAGCTTCTATTTTACCAGAACTGGATTCTATAAAGATAAATACGATGGGAAAAAACCCCACAAGTATATGGTGAGGGAAAAAAAGGCACAGGTTTATCTGGTTCTCAGACAGGAGACAATAATAATTCCCTTTTGGCATCTTTTCCGATTTGGAATCTTTCCATGTTCTCAAAAAAGAACTTCGGGATGTTTTTTTAAGAAAGGCAAGTCTGGATGAGTCAAATCAGGAAACAACTTGATCCATAAGAAAGTTTTGTAACAAGATATGAACCCAATGGTGGAGAAGAAAGAACTGTGGCTACATCCATGTGCACTCATTTCCATCTGGGCACTGCAGATAAAATTTGGAGTGATCAGGTTCTGGTGCTTTCTGCTGGCATTCACCAATGCTGTTACTTGCCTGCCATCATAAACTGAAAAGAAAGCAAAACAAGGAAATTATGGTAATAGAGAATCCCAGAATCATGGAAATCCAGACTGGTTTGGGCTGAGAGGGACCTCAAAGCCCATCCAGTGCCACCCCCTGCCATGGGCAGGGACAGCTTCCACTATCCCAGGTGGCTCCAAGCCCCATCCAGCCTGGCCTTGGACACTTCCAGGGATGCAGGGCAGCCACAGCTTCTCTGGGTACCCTGTGCCAGGGCCTCCCCACCCTCACAGGGAAGGATTTCTTCCCAATATCTAATCTAAATCTACACTTCTTCTGTTGAAAGCCACTTGCCCTTGTGCTGTCCCTGCCTGTGTGCTGTCCCCATGGAATGGCACGATGACAACCTAGGACAATATTCAGAACAGATTCCAGTGACTGCAGCCACAATAACCGGGTAGTTATTAATTTGAACACAGTCACCAACTTGCTTAAGTGGCGGCTTTTCTGATACAAAGCTCTTCTAACACTATTTTCCAAGCAAATGCAATTCAGATCCTGTTTGAAGTGTGAGAGCCAAGTTAATGTCTAGAAATTCTATCGTGGGAAGAGACTGCAGTAAGGATGGGGCACCTTATCATAACCAGAATTAGGTTTCCCAGACTGATCTAAGTCTCTGGGTGACACAATTCAGAATACAGAGGCTGAATTGAATCATATTAAAAGCATAGTGAACATGAATAAACTTTCATTTCTCTCATTGCTGAAAAAAATACACGCAGGAAGAAAATGTGTTCATACTCTAGTGGCTGATGGTGGAGAGAGGTGTAGTCACATTTCAGGGTCTTCCTTCCCAAAATTTGAGGGAGAGCCTTTGTTTCCAAAGGTGTGCATATGCTGACTGCATTTCTTGTGAAAGTGCTTATTCAGCAGGTGCCTCAAGTCAGCAAAGAGGCAAAAGCCAAAAAAAAAGTCAGTTTTCCCAGGCTGAGTAAGCAGGAAGGAGGATGGAGAATGCAGGAGGGCTACAACTGTCTGAAGGTCTTTTCTCTGAATACGCAGCACGTATTCCAGGGACAGAACAGAATGTCCCAGGGAAGGAAAGTGATCCACACCCTCCTGACTGCTGTGCTGACAGCAAGCAGGTAAGTGGGATATGATGAAGGATCAGGGTTGTACAGTCCAGCAGGAGGAGACAGAATCTGAGCTACTGAGCCAGCACAGGCACCCCTGTGAATGGGATCACGCTCTGGATGGTGCAGCCGGGGCTCCTGCCACGGTGGTTGGAGTGCAAGGGGGAAGCCAGGGATAAGTAGAGAGAGGAAAGGAACCAAGATCTCATTTGAGTAGGCTTTTAAAGTAGGCTTTTAAAGAAGCAAGAAAGCCTGTATGGCCCATTACAGTTAAAAGCAGAGGCCAAGATCTGTGTGGGTGTGCACAAGGTTTGGGAACAAGGAATACCATGGCTCCTTTTCAGTGAGAGTGAGTGCTGGGAGATCTCGACACCAGAGCAAGTGCAGTGTTACTGCTGATGTGCAGGATTCCCTGGGACCCAGCAGGGCAGGTTATGGGGCTGCATGACTGACTTTGGGGTCTATTCACTCAGCTTCATTCTCTAAGCATGAGATCTACTCCAGAAGCAGCACGTATCTATCTAATGCTTTCTGCATACACAGACCACTGATGGAGCAACCTACAGCCCCGGGTCACAGCGGATAAAATGTCAGCTTATCCACATGGCAGAGGAGTGCATGGATTTCTGACATTCTAGGTTCACAAATTTGGCAGTGTGGCCACACCAGAGATGACACTGCTTTGGGAGCAAGTGCACGTGGGAGAGCAAGGTCATTAATTCTTTCTTTCCCTGCCAAGCCAACAACAGCAAAGTGTGAATTATGACCAAAGCAACAGTTTTACCTCCCAGAAATGGTGAAATTTTCCCTTCCCTGCAGATTACTTCTTGGATGCTAATGTACGTCTAAAAATATCAGCACGTCTTGTCAACACACATATTCTTCTGTTTTAGGGAACATTTAGTGCAACGTGCAGATATGAAAGGGAAATACAAGAAATGCCAACGTCAGTAACAATAGGGGCTGCAGGATTGCCCACCCTCTGGACACGCCTGCACGAGGCATTGTTTGTCTGCCCATGATCTGCTCTGAGCACACAGCAGACAGAAAAGAGCTTAAAACCACCTGGGAGGCAGAGATAGCTTTGCTCTGAAAACAGTGCTCCCCTAAGAGGGACTAATCCAGAGCGTGACCACCTTTCAACACATTCCAAGAGCTTTCCCTTTTTAGAAAAGGGCTTTTTGCCAATTCTCAGCTGACAGGGAAGAGAGAAGAGGAGGAGTAACACAAAGCGAGGTGTGTACATATCAAACCACGACTCTTCGGTGGGGAGAGAGGGGAGAACAAAGTGTCTTTGAAGCGCTTTGGGATCCCATCACAGCTGTGTAACTCGCTCCAAGAGCAATTGGGTACCACAGGGATAACAGAAGACCAAAAATGCAAAGATCAGGTACAATTGCTGAGCATGAGCGTGACAGAAGAAAATCGACCATAACTAGTTTTGAACTCCCAGATTTTTGTCTTATGTCTTTCACTGGCTCTCAGCAGAGAAGAAACGTTAAGCATTAAGCAGGAGTAAGAGAATGATGATATAATTCATGGTGTAAATGTGTAGAGCTTCTTTCATGTGCCCTTTTCACTGGGGCCCCTCACGTCCCCCTCAGTTATTCACTTTACCAGGTGTATATTAGGGCATAACTCCTTGGCCTACAAAGGGAGGCATCACAACATGAGAGAACTTTATGGTTGTGTAAGATGTCCAAATAATTTTAAACAACCGTGTCTTGGGTATCATTATAAATTTTCCGAGTAAGTCCTTCCTCAGCATCAAACAAACCAAACCAAACCAAACCAAACCAAACTAAACCAAACCAACCCAAAAAAACCCCAAACAATTGAACACAGAAAGAACCCCCCAATATAATATAGAAAATTTCTACAAGATTAGGCAGTAATTCTACCATGTATCAGCTCTCTGAATTTTTAAAATTTTTTTTTGTTGATTTTGTACCACTGTCTTTCTATGAATTTAATTCCTCTCTTGCTGTCCAGTGCTTAATATTGCCTTCCCAGAATCAGTATTTCTGAAGGAACTAGTTTGACAGCTTGAGATGTGAAAGTTCTTGTTTAGCAGCAGGACATCAGAGAGCATCACAGCTACCTTTTTAATATTTAGATGCATAAAGTTAAGATGAGGACTGTGTTGCTAAGCATTTGAAAATGCTGACTTGTCAGCACAAAATAGAAAATGGAAATTCTTAGCTATGAATTTTATCTGGGCTTCAAACATTAAAGCCTCTGGTCAATCAGAATTTAGTTATAAACATGTAGAAGTACCAAGCATTTATTTTCATACATTATTTCTCAGCTTTAACAGACTCAGAGAGCAAAATGAACACATGAACTGACTGAGACTGAAAACATTGGTGCTATTTCTAATAAGCCTTTGGTAGAATGGGATATATTGAGGACAATTTTTATTCCTTCCTTGGAAAGGCAATATTCTGTCATATTCTCTTAGAATAAATTGGAGTAACTACATTCCTTCACTTCAACCCAGATATATATGAATTTTTTGGTGGGAATATTTACTAAAGCAGCTGGATTCTACACTCACACACGCACACATAGTCATTGAACTGCCCCGTTTTTTCCTTAAGAGACAACTTTTAATGTCTTTGATAGAGCTGGGAAAAGCTATTCTCTAAAGAAATTGGGCACACTGAGCAGTAATCCCCCTGCAAGTGCAGATATTTGACTTTCAGGTTAATAGATGTCATTTCCCTCTAAGCACTCGGGGAACAGGCAATTCTTGAGCACGTGAAGTTGCTTTGTAAGCAAGTCCTTTGTCACACTGCTAAAGGTAACACACGTTTCAGGTGGCTGAAGCCATCCCTGCCCACATGGAGGCATCCAGCTGGTAAAACTTACAGCATCTGTAATGAAGGCTTGAAGATAGAAGCCCCTTCTCTTTGCAGTAAAGCTCTGAGGGGCAATTTGGACATCTCATTAGCCTGCACCTGTCCGTCAGCAGTCCAAAGGTCCAAGGTTCCCAGCCTAGGTTAGATGTGTGGTGTTGGGCAATGTGAATAATCAACCCAGAACTGCTAAGGCCGTTATTGGCAATTCGATTGAGCCTAGGGCCATTTTCTAGAAAAAAAAAATCTGCCCTATAAGTGAGAGACAAAGAGCATAAAAAGAACAAAAATGAAAGAAAAAAAAAAAAAAAAGAAAAGAAGAGAAAAAAGTAAGAAGTGATTGAGGCCCACATTTAGCCACTGCTTGGAATCATGGAATCGCAGAATGGTTTGGAATCCCAGAATGGTTTGAGTTGGAAGGACCCTAAAGCTCATCCAGTTCCATCCCTGCCATGGGCAGGGACACCTTCCACTAACCCAGGGTGCTCCAAGCCCCATCCAACCTGGCCTTGGACACTTGCAGGGATCCAGGGGCAGCCACAGCCTCTCTGGGCACCCTGTGCCAGGGCCTCCCCACCCTCACAGGGAAGAATTTTCTCCTACTATGTTACCTAAACCTATTGTCTGGCAGTTTGAAGCCGTTCCCCCTTGTCCTGTCACTCCAGTTCCTGGTGAATTGTCCCTCTCCAACTTCCCTGGAGCCCCTGCAGACCCTGGAAGTTGCTGTGAGGTCTCCACACAACCTTCCCTTCTCCAGGCTGAACGTTCCCAGCTCTCCCATCCCAGTTCCATACGGGAGGTGCCCCAGTCCCCTCAGCAACTTCACAGTCCCCTCTGGACTCGCTCCAACAATTCCATGCCCTTCTTATGTTGGGGACACCAGAACTCCAGGTGCTCTGAGCAGAGCAGAGCAGAGGGAATGTGCTGAGGGTGCCTTGGTCCCACTGCCCCTGCCTCCGACAGAGCTGTGGGACAGAGCTGTGCAGGAAGGTTCCTTAAAGCACTGGCATTCAGCGAGGTGCGAGGCAGCTGCGTGTGGAGGCCGCAGCACAGTCACACCTCAAGGAAATATTTTTAACGCATTAGGAGAAAATGTAAAACCTCCTTATGAAATACGATGTTTGGATTTATAACTGAGTTTCCTCTGGTAAGTTCTGGGAAATTTCCCTAAATCAAATTAAACGCGGGGAGCTCAGCTGGCCTCATAAATCACCTGCCTGAACCAGGCATGCCTCAAGTGGTGCACGTCCAAGTCGGGAAGTGTGACAATAAATTTGATGACATGAAATGAGCCTGTTAGGCCTGGATAAAACTGTGAATAGACACTTTTTATACCTTTCCTAGACAACTACAAATGAGGCTTGTTTTTGTAAAATGCTGGATGAGGTGTCCACATGTGCAGGTACAGCCCCATTGGGTCTTATCCACAGCAATGAAAAGTTTTCTGCTCAAAGAATTTTGGAGGTTGCTCCAACATTTGAATCTGAAAATGTTCAAATGAGTATCAGGTCTTGCATATTTCCTTCTCCAATGTCTGTGCTAGCAGGCAGGAGTGAACTAAACAGGAATGCAGTGTGATTAACACACAGATGAGGAGGGGCTTGGAGCATCTCTCTGGTGAGGAGAGTCTGTGGGAGATGAAGAAAAAATAGCCCATGGCAATTATTAGTTGCTTCAGTTATCATTCAAAATCTTGTTATAGACAACAATAAAACTCACATTAAAGCAAAGAATTAGTTATCAGCATATTGAAAATCTTACCAGAATAATCAGAGAATTAATATTCGCTCAGAAGAAATTATTAGAATAAAAATAAAGAGTAGAATACTATTACACAGAAAATAATAATAACACCAATAATAATAATAATAGTAATAATAATAGCAACAATAGTGATAATAGTTAAACTCATTTATGAGACGAATAGTTAACTCATTTAATAGTTAAACTAGTGGCTCCAGGCAATAGTATGTGATAGGAGGAACATCAAGTTGCAGGTATCCCGTTTCCTTTGCTAGAGAAATAGGATGTGACACATTCCCCACCAGCCCCCAGGGACAGGCTTGGTATTTTCACATGTTTTCCAACAATTTTATCCACTTTTCTCTTCCTTCATAGGCATGAAGGTTCCTACCAGAAGTGAATTCACTGCACGTGGTGCATTTTGCATAAGTTAAATATTTGGGATTTGTTCTCTTTGTTACCTCTGAATTGATTTTGTCCAGCTCCAGCTGGAGTACACAGCACAATATAAACATCTCTATCTGACTGACATGCTAATAAAAAGAAATAAATTATGTACTGAACAGGACTTTCAGTGCTACCCTGGTCTGCCCTATTAACCCCAGAGGACACATTAAAAGCCCAGCACATTTTCAAGTTTTTCAGTGGGACTCTGATGGCCAAGTTTCCATTTAGAAGGATGTTGGCTTGCCTTTGTTTTCATTTCCAGAGTGCTTCATTAAGCTTACAAATGTTTAATTAAGTTTTATTAAATGCATTAAGCTGAGAGTAAGGAGCTGCACTTTGCACACTGGGTGAAATGGACTCGGTGGAAAAAGCCCATTATCAAGAGTGATCAAGATTGATCTGTGAATGCTTTGGCCAATTTGTAGCTAGAGGGAGGCTGATTTTTACTTGCTGTTTATTTAAGGGAATGAATCATATGAGTAAAAATAAACCACTGTTTGATTAGCCATTTTTTCTTTTACTTTCTTTCTTTCTTTCCTTCTTTCCTTTCCTTCCTTTCCTTCCTTTCCTTCCTTTCTTTCCTTCTTTCCTTCCT
>VZTE01005887.1:16610-57345 GCA_013397775.1 Eulacestoma nigropectus | reverse complement strand
TTTTTTTTTTTTTTCAGTTTCTCAAATGTCTGAGATTAAATCATCTGTACTAATTCTTATTTTCACATCTGAACAGTCAGCAGAGGGCTGAAGGAAGATGGCATTCGACAACGATGTGAGTAACAGAGATGGTGACCAGAGAACAGAAATAAATTTTAGGGATGTTTTCAATTCTTTTCCATTCCACTTTGGAGAAGATTTTAAACCTTAAAAGTCTTAACCCCCAACATAATTTTTCAAAACCTAGATTTTGCTGAGAGAGTTTTGGTTTTCATTTCATCTTCTCCACCACCAGTTATTTTTACCAGTACTATTACAAGGACCTCATAAAACTTTCAGTGAGAAAGGCTGTGTCAAAACCAGAGAGAACTCCACGAGATATTTAGCTTTCAATGAAATGGATTTTTCTGCTGCAAACCACTTTTTCTGACTAGCCCTGGTGAATGATAGCAACTGTGACGGATCCCTTACGTGGGAAGATTTAAGAGAGTGTGTGTGTCACATGTATATTCACCTTAGCAACTCCTTGTTCTTGTAGTAACAAGATCTTTCTTGTTCTCTCACCAGGCTCTACATCATCACCTGAAATGGAAGCTGGGTGTCAATGCCAAGCTCGAATCAATAAAGAGCTGAAGTACCTGTAGTGGTGCCAGAGGTAATGTTTCAATTAATCTTTCAGAATTAATGTCTGCTTCATTTCCAGGAAGTCCAGAGGGGTACGTAATGGACCCATTTTGCGCTATTTAAATGGGATGAGGAAAATGTCGCTTCTCTAATTTGGATTACACAACTGCAGGAGGATTTGGGTAGAGAAACACCACCCTAAGCCAGTCTGATGATGGGAAAGGGCAGCGAAAAGAGAAGTGCCTTTTTATTCTCTTCTGCAACCAGGCAGAAAAGCAAAGGAAAACACTGTGCCTTCACCGTGGTGCCACCAGCAGCACAAAAATTTGCTGCAAATTCAGCCTAAAAGTAATCACTGCACCTGGTGACTGGTGGATTTGTTGGAACTCTCCAGCTGATCTGCTGTCAAGGTCAGGAGTATTTGGAGTGGCATCTGGCATCCAAATCAGTTGGAGAGAGGGAGAATTGTTGAAAACTGTTGGATACGTCCAAGTCCATGATGGTGTCTGCAAAAGCCTGGGCCCTGTGAGCTCTAGAATCGCAGATATAATCAAATCATGGAATTATGCAATGGTTTGGGTTGGAAGGGACCTTAAAGCCCATCCAATGCCACCTCCTGCCATGGGCAGGGACACCTTCCACCAGACCAGGCTGCTCCAAGCACCTTCCAGCTCCGGCCTCCCTGTCCTGCAGTTACCTTTCTAGGAGTCAGGAGATGATTATAAAGCGGCTGTAGAGGATGGAGAGGGAGCTTTCTTCCAGCATTGTTGAAAGCATTGCTATTACTTGGTGATTTCTTCCATTGTGAACGCAGGAATGCGGTGATTGTTTGCCTGATGCTCGGTTTTGTCAATACAGAGCTCTCACTTGCCAACAACTAAGAAAATATCTCATTAACTCTTTTTTTCTGCACTGTTAAACATATTTGAGTCTCTCTGCTCTCCTGTTAAGCCAAATAGCAGGAGGGCTCCTCATTACTTCTTCATTGTTTAGCAACAAAGCCCTGTAGGAGCTCAAACGAGTGGCTGAGTGGCACAAGAGGCCCCAGCACAGCCCCCTTGTCACAGCAAAACACTCGAGGTGCTGCCTGCGAGCAGCACGCTGGGACTGCCACTGTGCAAATCAGCCCTGGCTGCTGCCGGGGCTCAGCAATTCAATGCAACCCATTGTAAAGCCACCACAAAGCAGGCGAGTGGACCTGAGGTGGAAGAACTTCTCTGCAATTTCATATTGATCCATAATGTAGGCTGTTCATTAACATTAGAAAACTGTGCATTTCTTAAAGTATTTAGAGTTCATTTTTCGAGATCCTGTGTATTTCTGAAGAAGTCACAAATGGTTTCGGTGCTACAGCATCCCTTAGAGTCTCTCAGCCTCTCATTGCTCTGGGTCTGAAACCATTACAGACAAAATGGTTGTTTTCTCAGATATTTGTATTTTAAAAAGAAAAAACAAAACAAAACAAAACAAAACAAAAACAAAGCTCAGGGAAATTAATTGATATAATCTGGAAAAAAACCCAACCCATTCAGAAGATAACAGAATCCACCATTGTAAGAATAGCACACAGGCAGAATATTCTTGCTTGAGATTAATTTCCCTTCTAAAGCTGTTTGGAATAGATGCCAAAGCCTGGTATGATCATGGTTGATGGGAGGAGCTCACAGAAGACACACAGACATTTGTTAAGAGGATTATTTTGCATGAAGCATTTCCGTGGGCGCAGGAAGCTTTATTAAGGCCCAAACCCATACCAAGGTTTCCTTCCAAGACCATGGACTTCTAGAGCAGCTCTGGGCCACGGCATTTCCCAACTTGCAATCTCAGGATCTCTGTCAGAGGTAAGTAAGTAATCACCTGTATTTTTGAAGTGGTGACATGCTTGTGAGTAGGGAGACACTTGTACAAACAACAGTTCATGAAAGCTGGTTTGGGATGAGGGACTGATTTTGCCCATTTTTTAAAGACCTGTTGAACTATCGTGGATGCTTTTCTAAAGCTCTGTGCAGCTACTGCCAACTTCTGCTCAAGGCACTGACATTTATGAACATTCTGAATTCATTTATGAATTCTGTACATGAAGTGCTCGAGCTCGGACTCATCCTAACAGGAATATGAGGATGGTTAGGAGCAAGCTCAGATATTTAATTAGCAATAAAAAAGAATATTTGAAATATAGAAAAAAAACTATCATTACTTATGGCCCAGCTTGAGCATTTTGTGCATTTCTAAGATAGTCTTATATATTTTTCTGATTTAACTTTAGCAAAATTTAGCAAATCATTAAGAAAAAAATGTTGGGACTGGCAACTTTGCTGCATCTTGAAGACATTTTACTTTTGTTACTCCCATCAATCAGGGTGAGACACAACCCTAAGCCTACAAATGATCAGTAGTAAACCCCGAAACAGTTAAAGGAAGGCATCAGTTTTATTACAGGGTCTTAAAAATATGTCTAGAACTTCCTAGGGTGTTAAATAGTCACTCAGCACCTATCCCTCTATGCCTTCACAGGACACAGATTTTCTCTCTCTTTTTGTGTATCTAACTGATGAAAGTATCTCATGAATAATTAACTGAGAGCACCTGCAGGACATGGAAGATTTGAAATGAAATCAATCAATTGGCATCTGCAATTCATGTTATTAAGCTTCAGAATCCAGTGGTGGGAGAGAGAATGGTCTGTGTGTTCCTCACCCAGTGGCAGTGTTTGTACAACCTAGGCTGGAATTGAGCTCCGTCCCAGAACAGCTTCACACTCAGAATCCACATTCAGGCCAGCAGCATTTCTTCACATTTCTGATGCTGCCATTGACACCAGAATGTGGCCACAAGCACCCATAGAAAAGTCAGTTATGAGGTAGCTCCACTGTAGTTTGCAGCCTGTAAGGCAAGCAATGTTTCCTCCAGAACACCTTATCAATTCTACCTCTCACAAATAACAATATTATCACTGCTCGATGAGGGAAGGCTAATAAGTTTTAACAGTAACCAAAGCAAAAGTGATGCCCTAAAACCCAACAGAATGAACAACATTCTGTTGAAACATGAATGTTTCAATGGAGCTGGATGAAAAAACAAGAAAGCATCAAGAAGCATAAACCTGGGACTCAACAATTTGGGTTACTTCAATCCTCCAAGAACCAACAAGTTTCCAAGCTGTCTCTATTTTATGAGAATAGAAACCCATCAGATCCCATCATATGCATGCAAATGAAGTGTTGAACAAAAATTTTGACAGTTAAATACCAAGGATACTAAATCAGGTGTAAAAAGGAAAGATTTGGTGATTTGAAAGCTTAAGAATAATTTGGTGATTCAAAATCTCTAAATATACACAGTACCTCATGCTAGATTAAACCAGACCCAGTGCAAGGTACCCCCACTGACAAAAAATGAATTATTGAGACCTCTTGGGAGAGATAAGGCTTATCCAAAATCTGCCAACAAACATGCATTAACTGTCCCACTGAGCCTGCCATTGCCAACTGGCCATGGCACTATCCTAATGAAATGCACAGGGACATAAACAATTCTTTTTTGGCTTGTTGTATGTTGTCTCTAAAGATTTATCTCTGTGCTTGTCCATTTCTGTGCACTGTACAAGGTCATAAAGCCCAGCACACCCAGAGTCACAGAAAATGGGGCTGCTGGAACACCATTTATCCCATTTCCTTCCAGCAAGGCAGCTATCCAAACGCAGTTGCTGGCAGAGGGTGGTCAGTCTGCTTTGTTCTCGCAGAACTTCAGTGCCTGAACCTCCACAATCCTCCCATATAATTTATTCCAGCGCTTCCCAGCTCTTACATTAACTAACCAAACATGGTTTTAATGTCAAGTTGTATCACAAAAAGATTATGGTTTAAGCCACATGTTTCTACTCTCTTCACGATGGACAGGAAAGTGGATCATTTCCTTTCCCTTTGAAGTTTGTTACAGAGACCGTTGTTTTCCTTCCAGAGTAAATATGCAGGAGAAAGTTACAGAAAATTAATGATCTCCTAGTCCCTCTAAGGACTTTGAAATAATCCAGGTAGCTCTCACTAAATTAATTATTGAATTTTCTCTAATTAAAAATTGTTCATAAGAAATGGCTCCCAACAACAGAAGGGAACCTTGACATGCCTGGAGAAAAACTGTGCCTGCACCTTCAGTGTTTGATCACCAAACTATAGTCAGAGGAGCATTTAAAAGACTTCACAAAAGCCAAAACAAAGGTGCTCTGCAGGTGTAATAAATTTATTGATCGCAGTTATTTAAGACAGATTTCCTTAACTTGTGACTAAAAATGTGCCTTTTTCTCACACTGCAAGACCTGGAAATGATTAGCACCTAGTGCAGGCTACCTCTCCTTTTTTGTCTTAGTCCCATTGCCTGTTTCAATGTTCCTAGCACGATTTCTTTCGGAATTCTTGATTTTGTGTGTGGTCAGCATTAGCTGAGTCCCTTAGCAGGGAAGGGGGGTGGGCAGAGTGGGAAAGGGGAGGTTAAAGTTGTCACATTCCCTAGGCCATGAGAGCTGCAGGAGCTCTCAGGGATGCCCTCAGGGATCGTTGGGGTGTCTGTTCAGGGCCGGGAGTTGGGCTCCATCATCCTGATGGGCCCCTTCCCGCTCGGGATATTTTGCGATGCCATCCTATGATTCCAAAACTTTTCTTTAGCTCAAGTTGAGGAAGAAGTGCTGTGGTGCAGCTCTCTGGAATTGTTAACTACTCAAATTATGGGCAGAATGAATGCTCTGCTCCCACGAAAAAAGCGGGAATCCGCTCTCAGTGTTGTTGGTCAAGGCTAGGGCAGCACAGCACTGGGAGTGGAACCCACCTTTCCTTAGGCACTACCCTGCTACAAGCAGTAAAATTTTATTCTTTTGCCATGGCTGGTACAAATATAGCCAGAATCATATTGGTTGCACAGATTTGGAGAAGCAAGACCTTTCGGAGTTGCTATTTTTTCAGAGCTCATTTTGCTATAAGCAACATAGGGAACAGTGTAATGTATGGTTCCTATCCTCAGACAGAGGGATTCGTAGGAAGGCTGAGATTTAGACATTTTGAATTTTTTTACTATCTACAGAATCATAGAATCATTAATGCTGGAAAAGACCTCCAAGATCGAGTCCAGCCTGGTCCAACCTCCACCATTGGGAAATCAAGAGCGGGTGGCTCCAGCTGAAGGGCCGTGGCTGTAAACATCAAGGCAGTGCTTGGAAATGTTGCAAACCAGCTTTGTATTTAAAGAGTAGAAAAGTGCTTTTCAATTCTTATTAAGAGTGGAATGATGTCTGTATTTGACTGTTCTAACTTGGAGAAAAGATTAAATATACGGGTAAAGTTGGAACCAATGCAGGCTGGTAGTTTCCTTGTAGTAGCCAGAACAGACACATTTATTGAGGTTGAGAGAGAACATTGCCTTGTTATGCAGATGTTCGTACATCTGACATGAAAAGAAAAAATTTTTAGGAGAAATTTACATGAATAACACTTTTAATTACCCTACGTTCACTGTTAATTTAAGTACTTGGTGTAAGTGCTGTATAATTGACAAAAGCTCATTTTGTTGCTTTAGCTACGTGACCTTTCCTCTAATACATGAAAAAAGACATCTAAAGAGAGACCAAAAAAGCCATGAAGTTAAAGAATTACATTTCTTCTTCAATTTTGGGAGAGTTAGGTTTTCCTCTAGATGTTTTAAACTGACAACTTTTAGTCTAAGAGTTGTGATAAAATATCTATCATTGGGTGTGAAAAGGAAGGAAAGGAGCCAAAAATATTGGGGGGGAAAAAAAAAAAAAAAAAAGAGTAGACTCGTAGAACAACAGAATCATTAAGATTGGGAAAGACCTCCAAGATCAAGTCCAACCTTAGACCTAACACCACCATGCCACACCGTAGCACGAGGTGCTGTGTGCACTTGAAGCACCAGAATATTGGTGTCTATTTTCTGACCTGAATTTCTCTGAAACTGGCTTCATATGGAGTTTCTCCCGGAGGAGGGCTCTAAAAGTCTGCAGTGATGGTGCTCCTGAGGAATACAGCTTCCACCAGCTCAGCCACAACCCTTTCCAGCAGTATTCCAGTTTCTATGAAGGGAGACCTCAGGCAGCAGTGGCTTCAATGAGATGCACAAATCCTTCTGTTGGTTTAGAATCCATATCTTCCAGAGAAACAGATGGAAATATTCACATCAGAAATCCCATGTTTTACATTATAAACCCCCCAGTCCCTCTTGGGGAGAAGCTGCAGCTTGTGGACCTGTTTGCCAAGTCTTCTGAAGATGTGAGGCACAGCTACAGTTTAGATTAGTCATGAGCATTATTCTGGCTGAATACACCCCAATTAAAGTTTATTACCCAGCTCAACCAGAGCAGACCTTTGTGAATTAGCACGAGTTTGCAGGAACATTACCAGCACAAAGGCAAGCCCTTACTGTTACCCCATTCCTCTCTGTAAAGAAAATGGTGGTGGCTTTTCCTCATACAAGTTATTTGATCTTCTAAAAAAATAGCATCAGTAATCATAAGGTATTTTTTTCCTGCCAATTCTCTGTGTAAATGTGCATATTAAATGCGTTTATTAGCATTTCAGATAAAAAAATAAAGCACAAGTTCTCAGTCTCCAATACTACCCTACTAAAAGCCATTCAATTATTGGAGTAGGGTTAGTAACACTACTACAAATCTGTAAATCTCTGCTTGATGGTTAAATTCTTCCTGAATTATTTCCATCTAAAACACATTGTCAAACTAAATATCAAATTAACACAGGTTGTGACTTCCCTAAAAGTTGGTGGTTGCCAGTTCTGATCAGGAGCTTTCACGGTTCCACGTGAACAGAAAATCTCTGTTTACCACAGAAATAAGAAATTCATGTTAAAAACCCCCATGCCTTTGAAAGCAAATGTATCTTTGCTAGAAACCTGTCTCCTCTTCTAAAAAGAGTCTGATGAAAAGATATATGAGCGCTATGAGGAGATATTCCTGCAGAACTGGAAGACGTAATTTTTCGTGCACCATCAAATTGCCAAAAGCTGTCATTGGAGGAAAATATTATTTTAACAAGTGGCATTTCATTTTCAACCGATTTAAGCAATGGCTTTAGAAAAATGTTTAGAAAAGTATTGTGAACTTGCATAGACATTTTATATTCCATCATGATTGTTCAGCAAGTAGCAAGATAGTAAAAATGATATATCAGAATAATAGAGTAACAGTGCTGGAATGGATGGCTCAGACTGTGACATATTGAATATATTGTGTATTTCAGATGAACA
Source organism: Eulacestoma nigropectus (assembly GCA_013397775.1). Taxonomy (NCBI): domain Eukaryota; kingdom Metazoa; phylum Chordata; class Aves; order Passeriformes; genus Eulacestoma; species Eulacestoma nigropectus. The sequence continues at coordinate 49,452 of VZTE01005887.1, read as the reverse complement.
TAGGTACAAAAAGATGCTCTTGTCAGTACAGGAGCAATTTTTTGCTGTTTGAGAAATATATATATATTGACTCATTATATCGTTCTTTGCCATTAAGTCGCAGAATGCACAGATACTATATTATCACATAAAGTAAAAAAAAAAAAAAATTAAATTACAGAATGCTAAAAAATATACCCTATTTTCAACCAGAACTTATTCAGAGCTGCCTAGCCATGGGAGTTTCATTTTGCAAAAGGCTATTTTAGCAAGATCTTTCATCCGATCTGAAGTAATTTATTTTCCAGTGAGAATTTGAAGGAAATTACTTTCTGAGCAGTGTCTGTAATTCCTATGCACAAGTGATCTACAGGAGCTGGTGAGCTTTGTGTGCTAGAATTCAATCCGCCTCAGGGATAAAGTAAGCAGAGCTGCTGCTCCATGTTTTGGCTTCGACATATCCCGAAATATATGAAAATGCATTCACAACTTTTAGGTTTCTTGGTTAAAAGAGAACCTTTCAACTTTATTAAATCATGCACATCTTGATTAACAAGTGTTACAGGCATTATGCTTTAGGCCTGATTGAAAATACTTCCAAGCCAGTAGGAGTCACATCGTTGAGTGTAAGTGGGGTTGTAACACCCACTGGGCAGAAGTAATGGACCTTGATTTGAAAATGCTCATTGTTCCTTTTTTTTTATTATTAGATAACTTTTACCCACTGTATTTTTCTGTTCATTTCCCTGTGTCCCATCCTTGCATCCTGACTCTTCTGTTTGCCTTCCATTCCTCACGGTTTCATTGGGATTTTTGCTGATGCACGACTGGTATATTTTTTTCCCCTTGGTTTTTTTTCCTTCCCATTATAATTAATGTCCTATGATTTATGAGTAACTCAAGGAAAGAAAACCTCACACTCTTGCTTTCCTGGTTAGAAGCCTAATAAGGGTAAAGAAAGGATAATGGAGGCTGCATAGTAGGTAACAGAAACCTGTTGTGAACTGAAAAATGTGCAGATGTTTGCAAAATGAATGTCACAGAAACACAGAATGTCCTGAGTTGGAAGGGACCCGCCAGGATCACCAAGTCCAACTCAAGTCCCTGCACAGACACCCCAACAATCCCACCCTGTCCCTGACAGCGTTGTCCTTTCCAACCTGGGAATGTCGTTAATTAGGGTCTCTATAATAATAGATAATAAATATATAATAAATAATTATTTATTAACTGACTCAATGAAAAGTTATCTTGTTGAGAAAGGAAACTGATGGCAAAATATTTAATTGCAGAGTAAGAGTTACAGTTATTTTTGTAAAAAATAGAAGGATTTTTAAAGTTTTTACCTTCTTTTTCTAATTCGTTGGGCCTTTATGTTGAAGGGGGCATTCGGTTGTAGCTGCTCAGCAGCAGCAGCAGGAATTTGTGACCAAGGAATTGATCTGGGATGGGCTGGGAGATGGACCCAAGGCTGGGCTGGGATGCCCTGTGCTCCCAGTATTGGTGTTGGCTCATGGTGCTTCTTTGCAGTCTCCCTGTCGTAGCAATAGACCTCTGCTCAATGTATTGGGGTTTTTATTTGTTTGGGGTCTTGTTTGATTGCTTGTTTTAGGTTTGTTTGTTTTCTAATTTTTTTTTTAAAAATTATATTTAAATGCAAGTGTGCGTTTAATTCACCTCGAGGGCTAAAATAAAAATTCCCAGCAATAAATGCAGAGCCTCTCATTACATCTAGCAATGGAGACATGAACAGTAAAGAAAAGAAGGCAGAATGTTTTCCTCTGCTTGCAGCTTAAAAAAATCTCTCCTCAGAAACAAGTGAAATTTTTTTTAAAAATTGAAAATATGCTTCTTTAACATGAGACTCTCTCCTGTCTCCCGCTAAACTGTTCTGCTTCAATTGTTGTGTCCCATTTTTCTCTTTCTAAAGAAACCAGAATACTCTTTTCAGAAAGACAAAGAAATTAAAATTCCATTCACTGGTTTAAATGGGCTTACTTAGGGTGCTGAGGTACTTTTTCAAAGTAATATGAAATGCACATGAAAGAACGACTGTAAAGGTAATAATCACTGTAAAGGCTCAGAATTTAAAGACACAAATGGTCAGGCACATACCATAAACTTGGATTTTTCCCTGAGTACCAAATTTACAGGGGGAGATACACTAAATGTAGATGCAACTTAAGGTCATGAATACCTCAGTGTATTTTTAAAATGATATCAAATGATCATATTTTAGTTTGGTATATAAATTCCCGTAAAACCAGAGGAATGAGAAATAAGGAAACAGGAATAAACTGAGAAGAGCAATTATTTATGGAGTTCAATGTGTGTGTAAAATTCCAGGAGGACAACTCAGGGTCAAAACTCAGGATCAAAGATGTAGTTTCTGAGATGTTTAGGATTCATTCCAAGCAGTATGGAAAGACTCTCTGGACGAGTCCTGGTCTCTATTTTTAGGATCACTCTCACTAATCTTTGTAGAGGTATTTTTTAGTATTTTTATTCTGGCTCTGTATATTCCTCTGCACATGATTTCTTTCAGCAATCCATCCAGAGAACACAAAAGATAGGTTGATAAAAATAAAAATAATTCAAACGAAACAAAAAAAATAGCCTGGAAAAGTAAAATTAAGAAAACTGTGTAATTTTGTTAGATTTGTATTAATTTCTAATGGTAAAGGCTTCATTTTAGCATATATTTGTTTAGTATGATTTATTTTTGACACGTTTGAAAAGAAGAGTGTTCTTATTTCAGATGTTCATTAAAAAGAATTTTTTTAAAGTAAGACAAATTTTCTCATTTCATCTATAAGAAAAGTGGTTCTTTCATTATTATGTTACAAAATGTTATCGTTTCTCCTGGGTGTGTGTTTTATATACTTAGATTTCTGTAATTTAGTATCCACAGTAGGTGGAACATCTGAGTTCAATTTATAGATTAGGGTGAAAATTCTTGTTATAATTATTTTATATGGATTCTTTGGTGCCTAAAACTGTGGTCTTCTTCAACAGGACAGTACTTCATTTTTTGCCTTCTGTCTTTCCACCTATTTTAGCAGGAATTTAATCCTCTTTCAAAAAACTTCTGAAGTTTGGCCAACAGGTTACAATATGTCATGGACAAGGGAAGTCGTAAGCACCTGTACACAAAGGGACAAGGTAGTGAAATAGGTACATTTCCAAAGATCTGAAAATGTTTCTCCACCTTCACCTTGTGATCCTGACTGTAAAAGTAGAATGAAGATTTAAATGATTAAGAAAGAAACCCCAACAAAACAAAACAAAACAAAACAAAACAAAAAAAAGTCCATGAAGCTTTCTTTAAACTTCCTCTCATTAAAAAAGTCCCAAAACATAACCTAAAATTTTCCCCTATAATAAGTAGAAGAAAAGGGGTTTGTTTTACTGTTTTGTTTTCTTTTCTCCTGCCTTGTTTGACAGAATCATCATTAATGTGTTTAAATGAAATTCTAAATGGAAAAGAAAAAAAATGAAACTTCTACTTTATTGCTTCTGCCATAGCATTCCAGAGACATTTAGGAATCTACGAGATCTTTGCAAAAATATGGATGAACACACAGCCTGCTTGGCACCCTGAGATTAAAAACATAACGCATGTGTGTTGCCTTTTAAATCCATATATTCACTCATTGGTCTTAGGTAATGAGAGGAACAACAGATGCAGTAGTTAATAAATTATAACAGTGCAAATTCCTACGTTTTCCTCAATAGTTATGCATCCTGGGAAAGGTTTGTGCTGCAGGAATGTGGTCCCACCAGGACTCTCATTAGGATTGATTGCCTTGGGTCGCTGTGTGATGAGGCTACAGCAAGGAGGAAACAGTAAAGACAAATTAGGACTCAGACATGAGCTATTCCTGTGTTACCACCTGAGCCTCTTTGGATACCTTCAAAATCACTGGAAAAGTTTTGTCCTAACACTGTCCAAATACTAGAAAGGCCTTAGAGGTTCTGGATTCCCCTTGAGGGTCCAACGCTCGCAGGTTCAGCCCGGAGCTGTGTTTCTGCTGGGGAACTGAGCTCTTTGCTGGATTCAGGCTCTCCTGCCTGTTTTCCATTTAACACGGTGCTGCTGTCTGATAGAAAGCTGTTTTAGCCCAAAGTCCTGGTTCAGTGCTGTGTTTTGGCTCTAGGGTGAGGATAGTGTTGATCCCACGCTCATGGTTTGGTTGTTCCTGAGCAGGGCTTGCACTGACCCAAGGAGTTTTCGGCTTCTCCTGCTGCCCTGCCAGCGAGTTGGCTGCGGGTGCACGAGAGGCTGGGAGGGGACAGAGCCTGGACAGCTGATCTAAGCTGGCTGGAGGGTTATTCTGTACTGGGTGATATCATGAGGAACAATGAAACAGGGGGAGTTGCAGCCACTAAGCTGGGGATCGGTCAGCAGGTAGTGAGATATTGCAGCACTCACTTTGTGTACTCTTTTTCTTTATTACCCTTTCCTTTTCTTTCAAACCATCTCTTTCTCAACCCATGAGTTTTGATTTTTTTCTGCCTCTCTCCCTGATCCCACTGAAATGGGAATGAGTAAATGGCTGTAATGTTTAGCTGCCTGCCAGGTAAACCACAACACCCAATATGGGGCATGAACAGTTGAGATGATAAATCTGACCACAGCATGTTAGAAAAAAATCCATTTTTATATTAATTCATTACATTATTTTAATAGTTGCTGGTCACAATCTTTATTTATTTGATCTCAGAGTTGCTGTGCTTATTCCCAGAGCTGTGGTATGTAGCACCACACCTCCTGTAAGTGTTCCCTGTTTTGCTGTTGGGCATCTCTGGGGGCTGGATTAAGGTTATTATTTTTCTGTACTGTGTAACACTGGCTCATGATATGATAAAATTACTGGTTGTGACACTAATCTGGTATTTGTACTCAGCATTAGCATCATCTCTCCTGTTCAGGAAGCATCACTTGGAAACTAATAATAGTTTCTCTCTTTACCTTTTCTCCTCAGAGAGCCAATCCATGGGAGAGTCAAGGGAGGACACTTCCTTCCCCTCCTTCACCTTTCCCTTCTCCTCCAAGCTAGTTACGATGGCTCTTGTGGATTTTGGATATACTTGGGATGTTGAACCAGCATATTCCTATTGCTGGGCTTCCTGATTCTGTACACCTGATCCTCATCCTTCTGTGAACCATGATTTCAGCTATAATCCATGTGGGACAACAGGGCCAGTAGCCTGCAATTACAGGGTAAGGAACCAAGCAGCTGGGATCACTTTCTGGGGAATGGGGCAATGGCAAAGTGATTGGAAAAGGAGCACAAGCCACAGCCTCTGGAGGTGACTGATGTCAGGTGTGAAGGAAGGTACCCCTTTAAAGAAGAATCTGTGTGTCACCCAGGCAAGGGGACCACCATGGAAAGAGGCACCAGAGAGGGAACTGGGCCCGCTGAAGGTGATTCACGATGACCTGGACAACGAGCAGTTATCCAAAGACACAGATACAGTCAAGGGTACGGGATCCCTGTGGCAAATTCTGCATGGAGGACACTCACTGTGTGTGCCAACCCATCGGAGGAATGACATGGAGAGGGCCAGACAGGGAGAATGGGCTGGCCAGCTCCAGCACCATGGAGAAAGGCTCTTTTCCTCCCTGCATCCTGTCGTGGCTGTGGACACACTGGCATGGGAGTTCCAGCATTTCCCACAGGATATGTTCTATTCCCCACCTGCATGGAGCAGCATTTTGGCTGTCAGGAGTGAGTGTTCCTCTGCTGGACGAGCTGCTGTGGATCCGTACCACGAGCCATGCTCTGGACTCACCAGTGGGACCATGGAGAGGACCTGAGGAAGTGGGATGAGTCAGGAGTGTGAGAGTTGCAAAGAAAAGCAATCACAAAGGTGTTTCTTCCAGGAAAATTGCTGTTTCAGCTTCCAGAGGGCAGTTCCCCAGACAGAGTAGAAGGGCTGATCTTAGTAAGGGTTCCTTTTCCTTTTCCTCTTCCTTTTCCTTTTCCTTTCCCTTTCCCTTTCCCTTTTCCTTTTGCTTTCCCTTTCCCTTTTCCTTTTCCTTTTCCTTTATCCTTTTCCTTTTCCTTTTCCTTTTCCTTTTCCTTTTCCCTTTCCTTTCCCTTTCCCTTTTCCTTTTCCTTTCCCTTTTCCTTTTCCATTTCCTTTCCCCTTTTCCTTTTCCTTTTCCTCTTTCCCCTTCCCCTTGCTCTTCCTCCTCCTCATCTTCCTCTTCCTCTCTTTTCAACTTTCTTTATCTCAACCCAGAAGTTTTACCTTTTTTCTGAGTCTCTCCCTGACCCCAGCTGGGGGGAATGAATAAACGAGTGAAGGAGCAGCTCTGTGGGGTTTAGCTGCCTGCAGGTGAAACCACCGCATGGAATATTTCTTACTTTTGTAGGAGCAGTGCCTTTGGCTTGTTACAATATTTAATATTTATATAACAAGGTTGTACAGACCTTATTCAAAACGATCAACAAAGAAATGTTTAAAATGCCAGGAAGTTTTTGAGGTTAAGCGTTTGAGTTCCGTTCCTGATTTCATACTTCTTCTGCTAAAGAGGAACTCGAAGCTCTCTGTTTTACAGAACTTTAACTTTAGTTTCTCAGCTTCTCTCATTGTAGTACCAGTCTGCATTTTTTTCCTTCAAAATCAGGATCTGTACAAAATCCATATCAAACAAACTCTGAATCATATTTCCTTATAGGAAAAAAATAATAACAAAAAAAAAAATCTTGCCTGGAGCACTGTTTAACAGTGATAGCACTTTCCTTGATGTGTATGAACAATTGCATTTTCTAATGCAGGACCAGGCAAATATTGATGTCTCACCCTAGATAAAATTCAATGATATTTTCATGGAACAGAATGCTTGTAAACTAAGACAGTGCATTAAATTGGTTAACCATTAACAATTCACCCTTTTTCAGCCACATTCTTTACTCCTACCGCTATTTTGTAGCAAAGATGCACTTGGCAGGGAAATGGTTTTTCACACTCTTGTTTGTCGTACTTATGCTGGGAAAACCTTCACGCATAGCTCGAGCCAGAAAGGCACTGGGGAATACTCCCTGAGCAAAGCACAACTGGAAGGAAAATTAATAACCTTTCTTTAGATGAACGCAAGAGAGGACAAGAATTAAGTATTTTTCAGTGGAACAGCTATAAAGGGGTGATTCAATGCTTTTATACTATTCAAGGACCTTTAAATAGCCAATTTATTTATTGCTCAGCAAAAGCTGATGCAAGTAGCTCACTGCCTTGAAAACAAAACGTCACATGCACTGGCACAAACTGAAATTCCCTCACAAGCTCAGCCTGTGGTTCCAGTTCAGACAAAGTGCCAATGAACTTGAAAAGCAAATAAAAAATGCTCTTACCCCTATGTTCAGTATAAGAAGGAGCAATATTTTACAAGGTCTGTTAAAGTAGCTCCTGGTTCCTGGTGCAATGTTTCTGACATCTGTTATTTCAACGCGATGTTTCCATTGGCACTCTAACCCTTCAGCCAGCCATGAAGAACTGAAAAATGACTTTGTGCAATCGAAATGACAAACACAGATCTACAGGATCAGCCTTCAGCAAGAGTCAATGATCATAAATCCCATGTTTCCATTGTTTCCTTGAAAAATTTATGGTGTAGTTTGGCTTGCTTTTCAAATGAATGCTGAACACATCGTCAGCAGAAGGATTCCAGAGCTCCGTAAGCAATTACCCCTGAGGTTTTTTAGATACTGAAGATTTGTCCCAGTGGGAAGGTTTGGAGTTTTACAGAAGCTTGTTGGACAGCAATTTATTACTTTATTTAGGCTCTGTATTGTGTTTTTAGTGGGGTTTGGTTACTTATGATTTATGCTATACATCTAGAAACAAACCTCTAGAAGAGGCTGCTGAACCAGAGCCATGTCATTCAGTCCAGTGTGGAGGTTTTAAACCACCAGTATTCCAGGATTCTAAGACAATATGAAGTAGGAAGGGAAACATGAATATGAAAATAAGGCAGGATTTTCTTTTGACAGGAAAAGGGAAAAAAACACCCCACAAATAAAACCAGGAATACTTCTAGATTTCATTTCTTGTCTCTTCCATAATCATGTTCATAATCCAAGTAAACCAAATCCCTTATCCCCTTCATGTTTAATTTCTCTGTGGATGAAAGAGGAACAATGGAATTTCCTCTGTCCCTGCTGGGGAAGTTCAGAGAAGTTCAGGCGAGGCCAGGCGAGGCAAGGAAAGGAGAGAGGAAGTTTCAGGGAAGTTTCAGGGAAGTTTCAGGGAAGGGAAGTTTCAGGGAAGGGAAGGGAAGGGAAGTTGCAGGGAAGGGAAGGGAAGTTTCAGGGAGGTTTCAGGGAAGGGAAAGGAAAGGAAAGGAAAGGAAAGGAAAGGAAAGGAAAGGAAAGGAAAGGAAAGGAAAGGAAAGAAAAGAAAAGAAAAGAAAAGAAAAGAAAAGAAAAGAAAAGAAAAGAAAAGAAAAGAAAAGAAAAGAAAAGAAAAGAAAAGAAAAGAAAAAAGAAAGGAGAGGAGGAAGGATTGATTTGGGGTGTCTTCACTAGCCCTCCACTTCTCTTCCTTTGCAGTGACACAGGGAACTCCCTTATCCCATCTGCCTCCTCTAATATCACACATAAGAAAAGGAGGCTCGGAAGAATTTGCAAGGTACTCAACAGCTTTTATTTAAAACAAAGCTGGTCATGACCTTCTCTTTTTGTGTTTTTAGATTAAAAGCAACATGTCATTGAAGAGTAATTTCAACAAATCAGAGAAACACATTTAAGCAACGCATGTCATGGAGCTGTTTTCTGTGGATGTTATTCACACAGGACCTATTATCCAGGATGGAACTAATGACAGAAAGGAAAATATTCGGATCCTTATTGAGTAAGGTTCAGCAATCTTGACCATGCCAGATGAGGACAATTTTTTAACCTTATCAGTGCCAGTCCTTTGCTGTGAAAGGCCTCTCCTGCTTAACTTGACATCTTATATTGTCTGATGAGGCATTTGACAAACTTCTGGTGATCTATTCCCTCTTCCATAGCTTCTGAGACTGGAAAAGGAATAGGAAAATTATTTCCATTGCATGATGACGAAATTATAACTGTAAACAAAACTGACCATCTTAGAATGAAATTGTGGAATAAAACCCAAGCCTTTTTCCTAGGGGGTTAGAGAAGCACTAATTCTGATTTTCCCATCTCCTTAAATACTGGAATTTTTAAAATGCTAGACACTACAAAGAATGACATGTACATAGATGATGGTTGTCCTTCTATGCATGAAAAACGCCCAAAATAATAAGACCAAAAAATGTTACAGAAATGGCAACAGTAATAAAACAACTCATTTCCCACTGTGAACTGGTAGGGCCCTTTAAAAACTTTTTAAAATCTTGGCAGATTCAATTCTATCCCTCTCTCAAAAGCAGTGGAAAAAAAATACACTGCTTAAACCTTTCTGGTGATTTGTATGAGCAAGGAAAATGCAGAAATATTGTTGTTCAGAAATGTGTAGGCAGAAAAGTCATCATCCTGGGAGCTGGAGAGTTGGATTTGCTGAGGGCTCTGAAATCCTGCTAAGCTTATTTCTTCTCAAGAAAGAATATTAAAACCAAAAGAAGGATCAGTAACTATGCTGGAGAAAATACTGGTCCTCAGCAGCAGCAGAAAGCAAAGAACACACCAGTGAAGCTCTGAAAGAAAATTTACAAGAAGGGAAAAACTTATCTAAGAAAGTCACATGAAATAAAAACTGAACAGAAACTGCAGTAATTAGGAAACATTTTCAACCATGCTTGCTCTGCAAAGGCATTTTGTCCAGATCTAGCCTGGAAATGAGTTGTCTGATCAAGGTTAGAACTCGAAAATTCCTAGGAATTCTCTATTTTAAGAGGGAGGATGAAGCAGAAGGCACAAATCTCATAAAAACGGGAATTATTTTTCGTGTGACTTGGCACCACTTTTACGCATATTATAAATTAAAACCACTCATGTCTGTATAAGTCACTTGTTTTAATAGGCTGCTGTTGTCTATCACTCCTGAATGTGATGTGTAACGGGGCATTTGGGTTTGGTGTGATTTGTTTTATATAAAAAAAGGGCCAACACGCTACATTTGAAAAAGCAGCTAACAGACTAAATTTGGACGAGATGGCTTTTCTCCCAGGGAAACAAATACTGTGTGATGCTTGAACATGGAAATGTAAAAAAATAACAAATTCAGATTATTGAAACTTTCACACTTTTCACATCTCTCTGTGGCCTGTGAATTCTAAATCCAGGACACAAAGTTTTCAGCTGGTTATCTCTTTAGGCACTTAAAATGAAGTTTAATCCTTTTCGCTTCATTTTCATTACTTCGTTACATTTCATAATCCTTTACTTCATCAGTTTCATGGGAATGTGTGGAAGAATGAAACCTAGAGGGGCTTCTACAGGAAGCCCTTCAAAAGTTTTCCCACTATGGGACAGGATGATTAAATACATTTTTTATTTTAGGGTTTTTTTTCCTTTTCTAACATTTAATAATATATAATATATAATAAGTATGGAATGCATTTTATTACATAGGTATATTAATTTTTTACCTGTTTATTCCTGCAAATGTTACTTAGAAATGCCTATATAAGTTTCCTTCATTTAATTCAATGTAAATTAGAAATGCAAATGATTATGCTAAGGCTTACAGTTAATATAAATATTTAATGGAGTTCTCAATCAACCCCTTAATTTTTTAACTAGCTGGTGCATACCGTAGACAGGATTTTACATAACAGCTGGTGTGACCTTTCATTCCCCCACTGATCTGTAAACCTGAAAGAATCCATTTTCATACCATAAGCAGATGGTCCCTGAGTCTGGGTGTGCGAACCACTTGTCCCAGTGGCCAGTTAGAGGTGGGTACATTTGAGGGGCCTTCACCAACTCATAGCAGGAGGTACCCTGAGATATTCGTGAATTAAACACGACTGAGCTGCCTGTCAGGGCTGGTGTGCAATAACCAGGAGAAGCTGATTCTGGTCGTGTCGTTAGAACTCACACGAGCACTTGCAAGGTCGTAGTTGTATTGAAAAGTTATACAGCAAACAACTAAAGCAATTGGAAAGTGGGTGATCAGAGCAGCACAGAGGAAATGCTGCCTACACCAAATAGTGCTGGTCTTTGAACAGACCCTCTGCTGGCCCTCTGGACAGACTTGAATTAGGTGCTGAGACTGAAACCTGTGCCCTTTGAAGGGCTGGTGTGTGACACGTTCGCAGCTGCTTGTGGGGAGCACACGTGGACACACAGACTGGTGTCCAGAGAGGCCACAGGAACAGCTGCCAGCGAAGCCTTTGCTTACCAGTTCCAAGTATGGAATATGGCTGTCAGCTTTCTGAATAAATGGGGCTTTACGTCCCCATCCCACTGGAGCTTCTGAACTGGGATGATTCAAATTAAGTGAGACACCCCCTACCTGAAGGAGCTGACATGAAAGATGGAGAGAGACTCTTTACAAGGGCCTGGAGTGACAGGACAAGGGAGAATGGCCTAACACTGAAGGAGGGCAGGGTTAGATGGGATTTTAGGAGGAAATCCTTCCCTGTGAGGGTGGGCAGGCCCTGGCACAGGGTGCCCAGGGAAGCTGTGGCTGCCCCTGGATCCCTGCAAGTGTCCAAGGCCAGGCTGAACGGGGCTTGGAGCAGCCTGGGACAGTGGAAGGTGTCCCTGCCCATGGCAGGGGTGGCTCTGGATGGGCTTTGAGGTCCCTTCCAACCCAAACCAGTCTGGGATTCTGTGATTTATGTACAGATCCCCCTGGTGCTGGTGAGAGGGGCTGAGCTGAAGGCGGGCTGGGATGTTGCCTGTGGGTGAGGGCCAGGGTCCAGCTCAGTGATCCCTGAAAGCGGCCTTTGGATGCAGCAGTCTATTTCTTCCAGTAATCTGGGGAAAAATTAAAAAGCCCTGTGAACAGGGCAGGCTTCACAACAAAACATCCTCCCCTGACAGGGGCGGCCCTTCGTTCTCAGCCTAAAGGCCTTTTTGGGCAGCAGGGGCCTTGTCATTCTCAAGGCCTTACAAGTAAATTTGAACTTTCCCTTCTTTTCTGCTAATTTTATTACGTCTGAGTAGCTTATGAATTAACTTTCTCTTTTCCCTGATAATGCTAACCATTTCCTGTTCGATGGATCCTATCAGATGTAGCAATATATTGCCTACAACAATTGCTGCCAGACTTATTATCAGTAAATATTTCAACCCTGGTAAGATCCGAAGGCCTCACGCTAAGGTGGGAATCATCTGTGGTGGATGCTGTGAAAATAAACAAGAAGATTTCACAGAATCATTAAGGTTGGAAAAGCCTTCCCAGACCATCAGGTCCAAGCTGTGACCGATTCCACCTTGTCACCCAGCCCAGAGCACTGAGTGCCACGTCCAGGCCTTCCTTGGACGCTTCCAGGGCTGGGGATGTCACTGAATATATGACTTTTAGGTTTTTCCTTTAAAGTTTCCTCTGTGCTGCCTTTCTAGACTATTTAGCCAGTCAAAAATAATATTTCTGTTTGAAAATGGAAGTAATTTTGATGGCAAAAATATTCTACCTGATAAACCTCTAAACGGGTTCTCTGACAATGAATGTGCTTCCTTGTAACTGATTCCAAGCACAATTTTCGTATTCTCTTCTCTAACAAACACAACTCTTAGGAGCACTTGAGCATCAAGACATCTTCCTTAAGATAACAATATAGCCAAAGAAGGGAAAATGTGCCTTGCAGACTGCAGCCTAAGTGGTTTCCATAGAAGATATTTGAAAGATTTTTATTTCCTTCTGCGTCTTATTATATCCAAATCAGGAGTATAGGATTATTGTTATTTAAAACAACACTGAGTGTAAAGATTAAGTTGAATTTTCAGGTGATTTCTGCAGTCTGACTTAGGGATAGGCAGTGCTCTGTGCAGCAGAGAGCTGTCTGAACTGACAGGTTAGATTTACCCTGACAGGTTTATTCGTCAGGAGAAGGCACCATGCTTGGCACATTTAGAATCTCACTAGTTCTTACCCACTGCCACAGCCCACAAAAGCACTTGGCAATTACTGGGGGTTAAAATAATCGGTTTTCCATTACCAGCACTGTAAAATGGGCCAGTTCTTGAACAAATGCTGTGCTGGAATTAACTTATAACAATCACTGTAGTCTTGCCCTTGTGGCAAACAGAAGCTACCATTTAAATAAATCACACAAAAGGCAAAGTCTAAGGTTCCAAAGATTTAAAATAATTAATGGGAGAAGCAGAAAATTATTCCAAATTTTAAATATTAAGGAACTGTTTTCTTGTTGTAGGAACAGGATAAAGACAGGCTTCCCCACAGAGTGAACCAGAACAGGTTTAACTTGTGTATTTTAACATGCTGGCTTTCTTAACTGAGCTTTCTAAAGCAGTCTCAAACTTGGCAACAGGAAAGTCTACTCCAAACCATCCTGGTATAGAGCACTAGATAAATGGCTTAAAGAGCACACTAAAAAGTCTTGTCGTTGTGGTTGAGGATATGCATCAGTAACTCTCAGCTTCGGCCTACTATTCTCAAGCCAAGGCTAGTGCTAGAGAATTAAAATACTGCAGTATTACGAATAACGGTCCCAGGACCATGTGTCATTTTTATTTGCATTTCTTACAGCCTTCTGGCATCTTATTATCCCCCTGGACACAAGGCCAGTAACCTTAATGAAATACCAGAAGATATATACAATTCTAGCACTCCTAGTTTAATAAAAAAATGCTTTAAACTCCTTAGTGCAGAGCAGATTATTGGCTGTTTGTAAAGAATTCCACTGGGGAGAGCAGCTGGTGCATCAGTGAACCCAGTGCCCTTGACTTTATGTGCTGCCTATTATTTTGGGAAACAGTTCTGAGACACAAATAAATAGCAGACACTTTTTTGGAGCTACTACCAGGATTAATAATCATTAACTGAGTCTCACCAGTTATCCAAACATTTCACATGTGTAGCTCAAAGTATTCCCCCCACCTTCCCTAAACACAGACATGGAATCACAAATCGCCTTTGCTGGGTCACACCAACTTTGGTGTGTGCAGCTCGCTTGGGGGAGCAGAGCCTGTTCCAGATCCTCTGCCTGGGCTTCTGACAAGCCAAAGGGAGTGGGATGGGCATGGAGCGAAGGCAGATACTGCAGGAAGAAGCTGGGGAGAACAGCTTTGGATGTAGGAGTCCTGGTTCCCTGAGACTCTCAGCGTATCTTTAATCCAGCTTTGGATCTTCCTCACATTCTCAGAGTGCTCAGAATGCTTAGAATTCATTCCAGCAGTGACTACAAACTCACCAACATCAGCTGTGGGAATAGTGAGAGGCTCAGACCCTAAATAAGTCGGAAGGTAAAAGATAGAGGAATGGCAAGGGAAAATTAGGAGAACATGGAAATATTCCCTGTTAATTATGCCGCAGTCCACTGGAGCCTCCGTGCATGTTGCACAGAGAGGTGTCATCGGTGCTGCTCTTCACTTCTTTGTTTAGCAGTTTGTCCTGGAGGCTGTGAGCAGATGCAGCACCCCCATGGCCTAAGCAAACACACCACAAACCCTCCACCTTCGGTGTCTGAAGCAGAAGAGCTTCCCGTGAGCTGCTTGTGAGTTATTACAATTTCGTAGCCGAACATTTCCAATAAGTGATTCTCTAACTTCATGGAAAAAAGATCTCATCTTTCTTAAATGAGCTCTTCCTTCATCATGAACCATTTCCCAAGCTCTGTGCCTGATGCCCTGCAAGTCACTGCCAGCACACCAGTGACACAGCTTAATTTTTTTGATGAAGTCTTTCAATAATCACCTTTGCCAGTAGGCACTTTTTTTTTCCCCCCCACAGATACTCCATTCTTTCATTATTTTCTGGATTAGGACCAGATTCTTTGTCAGCCAGGGTTTTCCAGGATCTCATCTATAAAACTCTGAATTAGCAGACGTGATTCCAAATGAGGTGTTTGATACTGTCATTCTTCCAAGAGCATTTCCATACCCTTCCCTAACAAATTTCAAGAGTCATTTTATGATATATTGTCCTTTGTTAGCACAACAAAGTGAAACCCTACAGATTTTAACCCATATAGAGAAATTTAAATCCTATTTTTCATTTTATAACCTTTTGCATGGAAATTATTTTCTTTTGCAAGAATAATGCACATCTTAGGCACTCGGCACTGAATTTAGAAAGGTCCTGGAAAAGAAAAGCATGCTTTTATAAAACTTACAACAACCTTTAGGAAAAAAATGAAAATAAAAAAAATGGATTTTTTTTGAATAATGAATTATTTCTGGGGAAGGCTAGGAAGCTGATTTGTTATTCAGGATGACTGCCCTACTGCAATTCTTCACAGTGAGCATGGAAAAAATTATAATTGGGCTGCCTAACAATGGTATTTAGCACCAATATACAGTTAGAAGCTTCATTACTGAAGCTCTGGATGGAAGTGACTTGGTAGCACTCCATCAGCACAGTCCCCTTCTACACAACATTTTGAAGTTAACTGCAAAATAACAGAACAATTCAGTGCATAAAAAATCTATTAAGGCTGCACAATACTTGAATGAAGATGTGTTTACAAAGGCACTCCTCAGAACAAGGAATATTTCCCTTTATTCACAGTTCAGAACGCAGTCGGCGCATTCCTGCCCCGTCTCCCAGCCCTTAGCTTTACAAAAATCAAGCGAGATTTTCCTCTCATGTCCTTGACTCTGCAGTCTGCTTAGAACTCGGCCTTCAAAGTGCACCCGTGAATCTCAGTGTTTCAAAGAATATGTAACTGCTGGCTTTAGCATTTAGCCTCGTTCATAAAATGCACAGTCTATAACCTATCCTGCAATTTAAATGCAAATAATATTTAAACAAGGCTAATCTGGTGAGCTTTTGTGTGTGGAGTGATGTATGGGATGGAGCTGTTTGAGGTGCAATAGTTTACTGCTCTGAATTCCTTTTCAAATCAATCATCTCCCCACATGCATCGACAATTAAAATGGTTCATGGCTGCAGGGACTATGACAAACTAACTTCATCATTCAAATGCCCATGATAGTACCTTTGAGCATAAGAAGCTGATAGAAAATGATAAAATGTTAATTACAAGTTGTAAGCAAAATGAAGAACCTCTATTCATCAGTGACCTGCTGATTATAGATAGAGCTTGTTTGTACAGCCACCATACACCCAGCAGAATGTGCTGGTGGTCGAGGCTGTGCCTATTAAATGTTTTCTGTATAAATCAGCCGTGGCCAGCTCTGCCTGTTGCCAGGGGAAACACATTTTTACTTCGCTTTCCCATCTTATCACGAGGATATAATCGAGTAACTGTCCCTCTACCCAGAGAAGACATCACAAAGTTAATCACAGCAGTAGGATTTTGCATCCTTTCCTAAAGCAGGCTCGCAATGGGTGTGTCACGAGCAGCCATTCCTCTCCAGGCACTTCCTGCTCCTGTCCAGTCAAAAGGGACTGCTGACACTCATTTTTCCATCTTCCAGATGGCTCCTTAGCTCTGCAGTGTCAATTTAAATTGATGCTGACACAACCCAAAGAGCCCATTTTTTTCCCCTGTCCTGCAATCAGGGTAGTGATTCTGAATTGTGTTTAAAATGATTCTCCACTTTCCTCTTCCTTGGCTGTAAACCAGTTCTCATTATTTTAGAGTACACTGTGACCATGTTCTAAAAAATATCATGAGTCACTTAGATGGTCTATTTTGTTTGAACTGTAGAAATGAACTGCAAAACTGTAACAGGAATTAGAGAGCTAGGAACACATTTTTCTTAGAATATAGCCCTAGAATGGATTTTTTTTTTTTTAAGTAAAAAAGTATAAACATGTTTATACCTGTTTTCTATAAATATAAACTCATTTGCTACAGGACTATTTTTCTGGTGCATAATTCCACGTGCAGTTCTATAAACTGATACTAAATCTATATAACAAGGTGACCTTTTTTTAATCCCAAGAAACACCTGTGAATTAATATTCTACAACTTTGCCTTATTATTTCCTGTTTTTAAACCTTTGTCTCTACTATTTTTTTAAAATTAAACTGACCCTGGCCTCACCATAGACCCTCATTAAAAAAGCACATTTCTGCCCATAATCACTTCCCTTTTCCTTTCCCCCCCGCCTTTTTTATTCTACAGCTGCTTTCAGAAGCTAATCAATACCTGGAATATTTGCACTTCCACGCTGCCAAATCTGAGAACTGTGGGTTACCTGTGAAATTTGGAGCAAAATCATGGCCCAGTACAGAGCAGGAGGAGTTTTCAGGCTTGTATCCTTACATCTGTAACCAAGACAAGAGCACAGGGAGTTTGGAGAACAGTGAATAAGCAAGAAAAGTCACTCTACAACAAAGCACAGTGTCAGGCCAATATAAAAAGGAAAAGGGAGCTCAAAACAAAATAGAGAGAAAGTGTTCCTTTGCTTCAGTCTCAAACACAAAATAAAAAGGCAAAAAAATCGTAGAAAATCTGAAAATGAAATGTATCTGATGATTATTGAGATTTTTTTTAAATCATCTTTTCAAAGTTCAGTACTTTTGTTCAGGAATATATTACAAAATAAAGCTACATTTTTAATATTGCCAAGATTTTCAGCTTAACTGTTTTGAGGTCACTGTTTCAAGGCCTCTGAGCTGTTTGGCTCTTGGATTCTTTGGAGAAGGAAGCCAGATTGGTATGGTGGATTCTTGTTCCTTCATTGCTGCTTCTTCCTTGTTAGCCTGACTTACAGACCTGATAACAGCAACTTGTTCAAAATATCTGCACAATCCATCGTCATCTCAGCTGTGCACAGACCTGTTCTAAAATGTCAAGGGAAAACTAACTTCCACAGGTCCTAAATCCTAATTTTAGCAGCAACTGCGAAAACCTGAGTTTCCTGATGTGGACTCAAATGCAGGAAGGTTGTCTAAAAATGTAAAAGCTTTGCAGACAGAATAAATTTGATCACACAAAGATGTTGGTGCACATCCAGTGTCGTGTAATTGTCCGGTGTCCAGCCAATGCTGTTGGATAACAACGCACTGGGCTCGGACATGGAATTTGTTATTGTTTAGGCTGGAAAGACAAATGTACCCCTTGAATGAAGACTACTCAGAGTAAGTCCATAGCAAGAACTCACTGGTCTTCTTGGAGCAGAAGGAAAAGCAGAAAAGGTGAGAGAACCTGGATGTCTTTGGAATCATGACTCTGACCCTGTGTCATTGGCCATTTTTCCTGGAACATTTAGTTTGGAGAAGAGTATTTTTGAGTACATTACATGAACCACCCTGTCTTTTGCTGATACAGAATTAGGTTTGTTGCTGGTACAGGTGAGTTGAAAATGAAGAAATGGATAGTTTAAAATGCAATTGTAGCACAGCAGGTGTTTGGCTTGTTTGTTTGTTGGGGTGTTTTTAAGCATTCTGAACTCAAACAGGATCGTGTGGATTCTGTTTGGATGAGATTGCCATGCAGAGCAGCAGCTTTTTCTTTCTTTGTTTTGGTTGGGGTTTTTGTTTGTTTGTTTGTTTGCATTTTGGTGGGTTTCTTGTTTGCTTTTTTGTTTGGGTTTGTTTGTTTGTTTGCTTTGGGTTTTTTAACATTTAAAGCATAAAGTATGTGCTTACGTTCCCATCCAACTTTTGCAATAGAGGATTGATAATCATGTTATTTAGCAGTGGATGTGTTCCACCTTGTGCCTGTTGCCCCCTGTCCTGTCACTGGGCACCTCTGAACAGAACCTGGCTCTGTTCCCTTTGCACCTCCCTTCAGGTATCGACATTGGGAAGATCTCCCTGAGCCTTCTCTTCTCCTGGCTGAACGTTCCCAGCCCTCTCAACCTTTCCTCATAGGAGAGGTGCTCCAAACCCTCAGGCACCCTTGTGGCACTTCATTTGTAGTGCTGGGGAGCCCAGAGCTGGGTTCTGCACTCCAGGCATGGCCCCACCGGTGCTGAAGGGAAGTATCCGATCCCTCGGGCTGTTCCCAACACTCTTCCTAAGGCAGCCCACGTTGCCATCAGCCTTTCCTGCAAGGGCACGTTGCTGGCTCACGGTCCAGCCCCTTTCGTCTGGGTGGCCCCCAGCATGTCCTGGTGCCTGGGGTTGTTCTTGCCCAGCTGCAGGACTTTGCGTTTCTCCTTGTTGAACTGGGTGATGTTCCTGCCAGCCCATTTCTCCGGACTGCTGAGGTCCCTCTGGATGGCAGCACGAGGCTCTGATCTTTTGCTGAGGTTACGGCATCTGCCCATCCTCCAGATCCTTCATGAAGGTGTTAAACCAGCTCAAACCCAGTGTTAACCCCTGGAGTGCAGTGCTGTTCCTGGGCTCTGGATAGATTTTGGGCCACTGATCAGGATGGAAGTTTCTTGGATTTCAGCGCAAATGTCTTCATACCCACAAGTCCTGTTGGAGCGCAGGAAGGAGATTTAAGCAACATTTGAGAGTAGTACTTGCTTATCTAAGCACACATGTAATGAGACTTCTGAACAGACTGGGAAGAACTGTATTTTCCCCTGAGTAACCATTTATGACAGTCACAATATGTTGCTCCTACTGTCACATTAAGTTAATCATAAAGAAAACAAATTCAGAAAAAAACATTAAACAAAATCAATAGACCTATCAATTATTTACAGTCTAATGGGGGAAAATTCCCTTTGAACTGAGAAGGATCTATGGCATAAATATAAAAATCAATATGCTGAAGTCATAAGGGAGAGTCGCTGTTTGCAGCCTGCTGAATACTTAGGAGCTCTCCAGAACAAATGAATTCTACAAACTGATGGAATTCCACAGGTGGTGGCCATGATCCACGAGCAGTCCTGGGATTTGTTCTTGTGATCACAATGTTTGAACACGGAAGGATGTGTCTGTTGTAACTCAATACACTCTGCTCTAGTGAAAAGTGTCCCTGCTCATGGCAGGAGATTGGAACTGGATGATCTTTAAGACACCTTACAACCCAAGCCATTCAATGATTCTATGAATTCTGACAAAAAGCAGTGACTGAGTAAATTCTTTACCCCCCCCAAAATACATGCCTCTTGAACTACCCTGTCCCAAATGGCCCCACTGTTAGCTGTAAGCCAGCTTGAAGTTTTCTTCAAAAGGATAGCAAAGGTTTTTTCACTTGGCACAAATGTCTCTTGATTTGGGCACCTGCAGATATTGTTATTCCACGATTTTATGTTCCTTCAAAGCTGACAAAAAAACTTACTTGGGATTTTGCCACTACCAGCTTCTTCTATCATTTTTCTTCCCAAGCCATCAACGTCTTAAGAACATCTGCTTTGGCACATTTCAGTGAAATGGAGCTGCAGAGGTGTTGATAATGAGGGAGATGTTCCCTGACATTATTCCAGCAAGCCAGGGATGCCAAACTGAGGAAAGGGCTTTGGATTAGCACAATATCAGAAAGGTGGAATTGCTGAAACATAAAATTGTACCCCAGTGTCACAAGTGCTGACCTGGCAGGGCAGACGTAGCCCCACCTCACTCCCAGAATGCCACAGGGATGTTTTTGACCTAAGGAATTCTTCTGCCATGACAGCAGGTCACCAGAAGGAAGGAGAGATGCACAGAAGCTTTAAGTAAGTCTTATGTGACTCCCTGCTTTTGAAAGCCTAATGTTACAACAGGGCATCACTGATTCATAACCTCAGGCTTCCTGCACTGGGGAAATTATTTCCAAAAACGCACTTTAAAAAAAATTCCTTTTTTTTTTTATCCATGGCATCTTTCACATTGCATCTGTGGTTAGGAGGGGTGAAAAAAGACTTCCTTTTTCACCTCTCCCTCCCAGGAATTTTCAGTAACACTGAGAATTCATCCACAATTTACTGAGCAGTGAACATAACAAATGTTTCTCATATTCCCCTACGTCTACGTGTTAAAATTAGCAAGAAAGAAGCAAACAAATGAGCAATTTCATTTCTAGTTCTGTAATTTTTCAAAATAACGTGTAAAAAGGTGGAGTTCTAATGAAAACTATCTGCTTGGCTCTAATCCTGGATCCTTCTTTGTGTTCTACCCCCACTGTGTTGTTCCCCCATTTAATTTATATGACACATGCTCCATTAGTGACATTCCACAAGGCTTTCAGTGAAAGACCGAGTGTAAAAATGGGAAGGCTGCATGTTTTGGAAACAAAATGTAATTGTTAGGGCTTGTGATTGAAGGTTAATCACCATAAACATAAATCCAGGAAGGATCAGAGGTGCAATGGCAGGCAGGGAAACCTTAAAAGCTTAATCAGTGCAGATAGATACCTGCTTTTCTCCACTCCTCAGGGGCTACCTGAGGGCAGGGACTGCTCTTGGCACTGCTGGGGAACACCCCAGGATGAGCCAGGCAAAGAAACTCCCAGAGCTGTACAGGTGTAATTGAGCCTTTATGTGACTTTGTCCCCCAGGATTAAGGATGGCAAATCAAATATATTTATATAAATAAAATAAATGGTTTGTTTAGATTAATGATGATAATTATAATGATTAGACTACAGATCTTAATCAGAATTATTTACTGCACAGTATAGGCAGCTCTAACTGCTACTATAGTGCAATATTTGTGGAAGCAATGATATTAAAACTGGCAGAATCATTACTCAGTAGAGATTGATGCTACTCACCCATCCCAGTGACTATGGGCAAATCTCTTTAGCTTAGTCTCGAGGAGTGACCTTGAGGGGTGTCCCCACTCCAGGGAAGAATCTCCACACACATGCCAAGAAAGAGCTGAAGATGCCTCCTCTAAAAATTGGGACTGGTTTTTTATAGTATAAAGTGTTGGGCTGTCAGTCAGATGCCCCCAGGCTGTGCCAGCTCAGCAGCTTTAGATCAGTTGTCAGCGCTGTAACTTGTTGGTTCCTCCGTCAGGAACTCGGGAAACATTGTTCTTTGGGATGTTTAACTTTGGGATGGATGAGTCAGGCTGGTCTCAGCATCCTTCAACCCCAAAAGTGATCCCCATCTCCATTCCTCTGATCACTTGGCAAACAGGGAATTATCTGAGCTGTGTTGCCCCCACACACATCCATCCCACAAGTGCACTCCAGCGCTAGTGAGTTCCAGCTGAAGAACAGGACCGAGCCATCCGTGCTGTTTCCAACGGGATGTGTTCCCAGCTCTGGTGTGTTGTTCTGCCTTTGCCAGGAAATGAAAAGCAGCAGTAGCTCAGGGCATAGCAGGGATCTGCTGGTGCCTGGTTCAACATCAAACCATCCCACTGGCACTCAGAAGTTCTTTCGTGCAGGTAAAATCAGGTAAAACCTGATTTTGGCTTAACTGAAAGAACCCCCACAGAAGTGTGAAAAAGCCTCAGGAAGCTGAGTTCCTGTAGCCCACTCCTCAAACCAGACTCTCCACATCCCTACAACTCCTGCCTCATCAAGGATTGCCACAGGTCCCAGACACTGCCATGGAAGTTCTCCTATGGGCTACGTTAAACCCGTTCCTGGTGTGTGGTAGCCCTGCTGAATGTCCTCCCCTGTCACAGAAGAGCTGAACATTCAGAAAGTAGTCAGGCTTCTTTCAGGCACATGTGCCAGGCCAGTTTACAACTTCCATTGCACTCCCTCAGTTTTATGAAGGGAGTCTTTGAAATGACTCTCAGATCCCTTTACAATGGTAATCTCAAGACTATTAAGTGATTAATGTGATCATTTGGACAGAAAGTCAAAGTTTGCCAGGCAAAGTGACACAGAATGCTCTGTTGTAAGAGAGGTTTCAATTTTACAAAGGTGAACGTTTATTGTGCTGTCAGTGTTTAGAAACACACAGCTTTAAACTTGGACAAAAATAAGGTTAAAATGTCTTTTGTAAAATGGTTAATTCCAGCCTGGACGAGTAAAGGATTTTCAGTTAATAGATGTGAAGATAATCTTATCTAGTGCCATGATTCCTTCCTGAAAAGATTAGAACTATTTTACTAATCACATTGTTTATTAGGCAGTGGATAAAGTTAAAAAATGTGCTTTCTTCAAGATGAAGGACGCTTCCACCCTGTTCTCAGTACCATGGTTCTGTCAGACGAGGGCATCCTTTGTAGGTTGGATTTACCAGGGAAGAAAACCAGGCAAAGTCATGATACAAAAAAATCAATGGTTTTGTTTGAACTGTTTGGTTGGGTTCTTGTGAGGTTTTTTTGGGGGGTTTTCTTTCCAGTTGTCCGCATCAATCCCTAAATACGGCAGTTTAGTGCAATTTAAAAATCAGACCTTTCCTGTTAAACCCTCGGATCCTTGTCTTGCAGAACACAGCCTTTGAGTGGCAAGGCCAGAGAATAATGACAAGCTACCTTCTCAAATGGTTTTGGGCATGAAACCTCTGGCACTTCATTAATGATTTTAGCTGAGGGTTCTAAAATGCCATGTCTCAAGATTCCTTCTGTAAAGTTTCCTTGAACTTTTTAGCATAAAATGGACGATTTGAAAGAATCCCTAGGAAGGTCTTGACAGTTAACTTCTCGTGCATATGTGATGTGTACTTTGAAAAATAAATTAACCTTTTGTCACCCTTGAAGAGGACAGTTTTTAAAAACAAAAGTTAGCTTTGGTAGTCAGTAAGCATAAAACTGTCCTTTTATGATTAAATTTAATTGCTGATAAATGCAAAGGGAGACAAAAACACATTCCCCCTTTGGCAAACACTTAATAAACATGTAGACTGGGAGAGACTGCTAGAATACATTTACCAGTAAAACCAACTATTTTGCCCCTTGACTCCTTTTGTTCTGTCTACTCAGAAAACATTTTAACCAGAAAACCAAACTCTTCTTTTTTTGCTCAGGATCTTTCTTTTTGCCTCCCTGTACTGAAATTCTTCAGATAGTTTGAAAATGTTTCTCAGTCAAATATTCACCTGAGATTTTTTCCTGTGTATTTATTGAGAAATGCCTGGGGCCGAGCTGTACAGCTCTACTTTTTAGGAGAAAAAATATCCGTTGGCAAATGAAATTTATTCGGACAAAGATTTCAAGTACCAGTTTGCAGCAACTGTCAAGTACAGCTGAGAAGTATGGTTTGTTGGGTTTTTTTTTTTTTTTACAAACTATAGTATTTTTCAGTGTTTTCATAGTACAATTTTTATAGAACTTTTTGAATGTAGCATCTGCAATACATTTCTCAGTAGGTCTTCTCTGTTTCAGATATGCACAGTCCTCCTTAGGCCTTTCGTAGGAATTATCTCATTACTTAAAAATACGAACAGAAACAGAGAGGTTGAATGTGCACTTAGGCTAGCAGAGAAAGGGAATTACAAGTAAATCTATTAGCTGGGTCCTTTTTCTTCTCTACTTCAGTCCTTCCTTTTTTCTTTTCTCTGCTAAAGGTCTGCTCCAAAGCCTGTCCCAGTCAATAAAAGTCTTTCCCCTGGTTTCAGTGGACAACGCTTCAGCAGTTCAGAGTGTTGCTGATGCATTTACATTTTCTGAACTAAATTAGTTGCTTGCAGCTAATTTATTGCAGTCATGAAAACCCAACCACTTTCCAATTCTTGGCTTTTATAGATCAGCTAGCATTTGGGATTGAGGAGATAAAAGCTGCTAAAGAATCAATTGGTTGGACAAGTAGAATGTATGGAAAAAAACATTAGGGAAGCTCAATGATGTACTACATTAACATTAAACATCAATAAGAACAGGGAAGCAAAGCACCAGCGATTTTCTTTCATACACAAGGAAGAGGGTAAACAGAACCCAAAGGCATGAGAGATCTGGGTTAGGTCCCTTAACTCTGGAAACGAATAAGGGAACTCTAACACAATTTTGCTAACTCTTCTTTTTTTTTCCCTGCTTGCATAAGAAAAGACAATTTATAAATTAAAAAGCTTCAGGGTTTCTTTTATATCTTCTACATATTTTGACTGTATTTTAAATCACTGTATGAATCGTTACATGATACATATCCACCATCTTACTCATGCTCATTACTTTCAATTTATGGCAAGACAAGCTCTTCTCCATCCCCTAATTAGCAGTAATGAGGTAATGGCAATGGCCATCTGCTCTGATTAAGGGAATCAGTGACAAGAGCTGCTTGTGCTCACCTCATGTTTGCTCAGTGCTCTGAGGTGTTGCCATGGTAAGCGCCCTTCTCAGACAGAGAGTTCCATCTCTCCTGCCTGAAAGCATCCAGTACAAAAGTTTTCCTAGGACTCGTTATGTGCTCTCGCATTTCCAGGCTGGGATTAGAGGAACGGAGGAGCTGCTCAGCATCAAAGCCATAGTGCCTTGGCTTGCCTTTCCACAGCTGCTTAAGAAGCTACGCTCCAAACAAAGATTTCTTAAAAATCTATGAAAATCCAGACATAAATCTCTGATAGATCTCAGTCTAAGAATGTTTCTCAGGGAAACAAGGGGGTTTCCAAAGTCTTTCTCCAATTTTTCACATTCCTTTCCATTGTTGGCAGGTATTAACAGACTAAACCTGTTTGTAGTTCCTCACTTTGCTTTGGAGTGGCCAAATGAAGTTCAGCAAGGCCAAGTGCTGGTTCTGCACCTGGGTGGGGCAATCCCAGGCACAAATCCAGGTTGAGCAGAGAATGGGTTCGGAAGAGCTTCAAGGTCCTTTCCACCCCAAACCATTCTGTGATATTGTAAAATTTAAATTTAGATTAATTATTTTTCAGTTTTTTTAACATATATGTATATATAATGCTTGATTTAATTGTGTAAAGATGAACGTTTATATTTGCATGTTTATATACAAATCATATGTAAATTGTACAAGCTTTTTCCTTAATGAGCAGGAGATACCTGTCAGGTACAACTGCGTAGGAAATGGAGGAAAAGTCTAAAATCTTAATTTCTGTCTCTCTTAGTGGCTTACAAAGTGTGGAATACTTGCTTTCTTTGTGTTACTTTCCATTCCCTGGTAAATTGGGATAACATTTAATTCCTCTGTAAAGCACTGTGCTATTTATAGGAGGTAATACAACTTAGGAAGAAACTATGAGGAAAACACGTAGTTGCATTTTTTTGTGTGTAGGCCTTGCACTCCTTCAGCATCCAGAATGCTGGAGAAACTGAAAGATGATGAGATCCCTGGAGAATCAAGGCAATATGTGAGCTAGCCTTGAATGTGCTTATTTGGGTGAAAAATGGGGGAAATAACCTTAATCATCTCACTCAAAAAGTATGATTTCTTAGTGATTCTTGATTCTTGTTACACCAAGAGTAGGATGATAAATACCAATTAATGCATCTCCGGTCACGATTTGGAGCTTTCCAGTAACAGATTAGCAGATATTAAGACTCTAAACCCATATTTGTATTAAAAAAATATTACAGGATCTATAAAGAGTACAGAGAGGAATAAAATTTTTTTATTTTTACTTTAGCAAAACATGTGCAACAGGAAAAATAAGACGGGGCATTGCCAACTGACTCGTATTGTGTTATTCCAAGCGTATTTCTCTGGACATTAACTTCTGTGGCCTGGGTTGCTGTTACTGCATATCAGTTATTAATTCACCTTTATTGGTGATGACCATTTAAGTCTCTGAATGACACGTGTATAATACACAGGCAACAATACTCAAATGGCACATTTACTGCCTGTGTTATGTAAGAGAAATGAAGTTCAGGGGCTGTGAGCACTGGAATTGTAGCCAGCAATGTTCTGCTCCATGTGAATGCAAAGTCAGACCTCAAGAGAGGGAAAATCTTTGGTTGTCTTATCTGTAAAATATAAAAGTAGAAACCTTCCTTTTTAGTATTATTTTTTCCATATTTGACTAGACTGTAAATAATTTGGGACAATCTGTAACGGTCACATTACAAGATGGAATCAGTGGATGTTACCATGGAAAATGGAACTCATAGAATGGCTTGGGTTGGAAAGGACCTTAAAGATCATCTAATCCTCCCCTCCTGCCATGGGCAGGGACACCTTCCACTATCCCAGGCTGCTCCAAGTCCTGTCCAACCTGGCCTTGGACACTTCCAGAGATGGGACAGCCACAGCTTCTCTGGGCAACCTCTACTTTTGTTTCAGTGTCCTCATCATAAAAAATTTCTGTCTTGAATCCAGTGTAAATCTATTCCTTTTCTTTTGGTTTAAAACCATTGTCCTTTGTCCTGCCACTCCAGGGTCTGGTAAAAAATCTTTCACCATCTTTCTTAAAGCCCCTTTGCACGTCGAAAGGCTGCAGCAAAATCCCACTGGAGCCTTTTGTTCTCCAAGCTAAAGAACCTCAATTCCCTCAGACTTCCAAAAAATGACAAAAGTGTTCTTGCCCTCTGACCTCTGTGTGGCTCTCCTCTGGACTTGCCCTGACACTTCTATTACTTCCTTTAATTAATACCCACAGTACAAATCTTATTTATAGATTTGAAGGAAGAACACACACAAATTAATTTCATAAAAACCTATTTACTTCATTAACCACAGATAACCTAAAAGGAAACCAGGATGTTTCCCTGCTCCAGCTCCAAATCCACTGCAAATTTGTAGAAGCTTGTTCAAAACAAAGAGGTGTCTATGCTCACTCAGAGAACATATAAAACTGTAGTAAAATGTCAATTGTTGGTTCTGAACTCTACATTTTATTAATTTTATGGTTTCAAAATTACTTTCAAAATACTCTTACTCATGTAAGTTTTCCAAATCAACCACTGAAACAGAGTTAAATATAGAATGTGGCAACCTGTACTGTTAATGTTATTAGCAACCCAAAATTTCTAGGAGTTGCTAGACTGAATACCAGCTTCTTGTCTGAGAAATACTTGCTATTGAAAAACTTCCAATGCAAATCACTGGAACACCAGGTAAAGCAGATGCCAGGCTGAACTTTTAACAAGCTGCATAGAAACCTTGATATATGGCAAACTCTATAATGAAACAAATGTTAGATGTTAATTCAGGTCACTAATAAAAGCTACTTGATAAAATTTAATTCCAAAGTTGAATTTTAAGGTGCTCTTAGGATGATTAATGCCTGAAAGGACGTATGAGACTGTTCAGTGTTTTAGATGGCCCTTAAAAATAACATCAATATATGGAAACTACTTAAATTTCTCCATCTCCTCCTCCTTGCGTACAAACCAGCCAGTCCACCTTTCTGCTTCCAAGCTGATGCTTTATCTCAGTTGAGGTCTCGAACGTGTTCATTGCTGAAGAGTTTGCACTTGCCCTAGATGAGATTTTTCTGTAGGAAGGTGGCTATAAAAAGCAGGGTCGTATTTTATAAATAACTCAACACAGAAGGGTGCACTGAAAACTTCTCTGTTTTCATAACCATGTTAGCCAACTCCTGTCCTGTTGCTCTAAAAACATGTACAAGGACAAGAGAGTTGTCAATTTACCTTATTAAATGGGATGTGTTTTGGGCAGAATTCATAATTAGGAACCCATTTGAAAATTATTGTCGTTCACATTACTAAAAATGGACGTCAAGCCACTGACACTTTGTCTTGTTGATAAATATCTATTTTTTAAATAGTAGACATTGAACCCATTAAATGTACCAGAAGATGAAGATTGAATTATAGTTCTCTGGCAGCAATTAAGCTGGTGACTGATTTTTGTATCCCTGTTGAACATTAGGCCAGGGGGTACATTTATGAGCAAGATTTGTGCAGGTGGGGTCAGGATTTGACCCTGGAATATTTACTGTGCCAGGGACAGGGAGGAATATGTTCATCAGGTGATATTTCATTAGACCCAGCAGCAACTCTGTCTCTGCAGAACATTTACGTTACGAAGGATCACGTGTCCCAGAGGTTACATATTTCCCACAACAAAACAATTTCTTTCAGTGTGACGTAAGAGCTTCAGCAAGTTACGCAATTGCAGAATCTTTTAGAAAGAATAATGATTGGACATACTAAAGAGAAAGATTTCTTAATGTAAATGCTCATGGAAACAGGTCAGTAATGCAAGGTAGTCTTCATTTAAGGAAACTCCAGTCCTCCAGTATAACACAGAACCATAGAATGACTGAAATTGGAAAAGACCGCCGAGATCATCAAGTCCGACCTTGTCAACATCAAGAACCCCAATCTTCAACTTGTTGTGAAAAGTAGCAAAGGAAGAGAGTGGTAACAGATTTACTTTTACCCAACATATTATATCTTCAAAGGAGGAAAAGAGTTCCCTAATGGTTTATCATTAAGAACATGCCAATTGTTAAATAATTCTTTATATGCTCTCTGAAACTCACTCAGAGATAACACTCCCTTGTGGAAGTGGAGAAAGCCAATCTGAAATCAAATAAACCCCAGTGAGTAAGTAAGAGAAATAAGTTTCTGATTCCACATGGCTACAAGGCAAATGGTAACCTCAGAAAAAAGTTTGGATAAATTAATTAAAATAAACATCTTTAATATCCATCAGTTAGTTATCCGCTGACTTTGTTCTAGTATTCTCTTGGCAAAAACTTGAGTAATTAAGACCAAAATAAGTATCACTTCCTCCTTTATTTGACATGTCAATTTGGGCACTATGTTGTTCACACGAGATGAAAACTAGAAATGAGATAGTCAGTAAAAAGTAGAAGCAGGAATCAGGTCACGGGGTGGAATTGCTGCGAATTTAAAATGGGCTTAGACGGAATGTCAGAACCTGTCCCTAAGACTGAGATCCAAGTCTTCCCCCTCCAACTGCAACTAAATGTGATGCACACACCCCAGTTCTCAGGTTTAGGTTAGATATTACACAAGGAATTCCTCCCTGTGAGGGTGGGAAGGCCCTGGCACAGGGTGCCCAGAGAAGCTGTGGCTGCCCCTGGATCCCTGGAAGTGTCCAAGGCCAGGCTGGATGGGGCTTGGAGCCACCTGGGATAGTGGAAGCTGTCCCTGCCCGTGGCAGAGGTGCAATGAAATGATCTTTAAGGCCCCTTCCACCCCAAACCATCCTGTGATTCTATGATTTAAATACGTGCAGAAAAGGAGTGTTACAGGTCCACAGAAACTGCAAAACTGGTTCACATTTTCGGAGAGTTTAAATTTCCCAAGTGTTCATGAGAAAACTCATGTGCTGTTGTGACAGTGTTATTTTCTGTAGTGTGGTGTCCCACTGTAGAAATAATTCTGTGAATACAAACAACGAGACGCTGCAAGCCCTTGAAACAAAAATCCTGATCCTTTAGAACAAAATGTGAATTTAAGCAGTAGATGATGCCTTTTTTCCAAAGAATTTGACAGAAATTATTTTCTTGCGTACAGATGAGATTTGTTTAAATCGGTAAGAGAAGGATTTAATAAGAACATAAAGACCGAGTTTTCCTTTTGATTTTTTTGTTTTATAGAAAGGCACTTACCATTCTAAGAAAGGCATTTACTCTACAGTATTCCTGAATTGACTGCACCATTAAAACACAGCAATTGGCTGCAGTAAAGTGCTATCAGGATACCAAACACAGCAAGTGAAATGAAGCAGCTGCTACAGTGATCATCAGGATTCAGATTTTTGCCCCTACACAAATGAGAAATTAGATAAACATAGAGAAATTAAGCAAAACTGATATAGATCACACCAGCATGATTAGGAATGTGACATTTAGAGCAGAAAATTAGCATATTTGTGGGGATACCTAACAAGAAAATGAAAATATTGCGTAATGGATTACCAATATCTGACTTCCTCAGTGGTCTGATGGTGCAGTTCACATGATGTTTTAGACATGAGGTGTTCTCTGTGATATTTTTATACTCAGCTATATGAGCCCAATTAGTTTATTTGACAGCTCACTTTCTTTAAGATTCTGTAAAGAAATAAGTGCTTGTTTGTTTTCATAACGAACGAGTCATTATGAGTTTATTCACAGAGACTGTCAGTGTTCCTTCAAGATAGTCATGTGTGACTTCTAAAACCAAGAAAAAGCTTCAGAAATTTGTCGATCCAAGATTAAAGCATTATTTGGAGTTCAGGAGAACAAAGCACTACAGGAGCTGATCCTTTCAGAGTTTTCAGAGACTTTTGATTTGTACTGCAAGGATCCTCATTAGGAGGCCAGACAGTCTTGCTCTGTGACAGACACGGTGCCAGAAAATCAGGGAATACTCAGAGAGTTTTCTGTCAGAGTCATAAATTTATAAATACCTTTATGGGTTTGCTGGTTAAGATGCAGCAACTAAAGATACAGAATGTTATTAATTTATATACTGTGAAAGGTGAAACAATCCTGGTACCAAAGTCTTCTGAAACGTCACTTTCAAGCCAGGAAAGATTTGTTTTTGCAGATTCGATGTCTAGATGTGTAAAATTGAAATCTTGATCTAGGGAAGGGCAGATCTAAATTAAATGTAACTCGTAAGAACTGCTTGCAAGGATCTGCAGAGTTGTATAGTGCACACTGTCTAGGTAGATATTAATATATTAAGAGAAATTTCCTTTAACTATTTACCATGGAGCTCGGCAGTATTTGCTCAGGGTTAAACTATTTCAAATTGATGTTTCGGAGCACAAGTCTGATGAAGAGTGGCTGAGGGAGCTGGGAAAGAGGCTCAGCCTGGAGAAAAGAAGGCTCAGGGGGGACCTTCTGGCTCTGCACAACTCCCTGACAGGAGGGGGCAGTGGGGGGAAGTCGGGCTCTCCTCCCAGGGAAGAAGGGGGAGGACAAGAGGGAACAGCCTCAAGCTGTGCCAGGGGAGGCTCAGGTTGGATATTGGGAAAATTTCTTCCTGGAAAGGATGTTCAGGAATTGGAACACACTGCTCAGGGCAGTGGTGGAGTCCCGTCCTTGGAAGTGTCTGAAAAACGTGTGGCCGTGGCACTGGTTTAGCTGTGAACGTGGTGGTGGCACTGGGTTGATGTTTGGACTCAATGACTTTAGGGGGCTTTTCCAGCATTAATGATTCTGTGAATCTCTGGTTCTTTGCCTAAACTCTGTTCTTGTGCCAGATGAACATCCTGGCTTTCCCAAAACCCCAAAATCATAAAATCCAAACAATGTCTGCACACTCTTTCTGGGACTTCATGGAAAGTTTGAGGGATTAGCACCAGGAAACGTGCTGTCTCATGGTTTAGATGTCGCATGCGTGACCCTGTCAGTATGTGCAGACGAGGTCACCGTCTGGAATATCTCTGGAGTCATGGTTCTGAATGGAGAATTCATCACTTAAATGGGAGGTAGAACACTGTGAGCACCCAGCAGGGCTTTGAGCCATTCCCACACATCCTGTCACAGGATATCAGGGAGATCAGCTCTTCCTTCTCTGATTCCACATCTGTCCCTATCAAATTTCACGCCACTGATTGATGCCCAATGCTCCAATCTCTATAGATCTTCCTGCAAGACCACATTACCCATCAAAACGTTACTTGTTAAACATTTCTGCTCAGCCCTTGGAGTTTCCAAGCACTGCAGCAACAACTGAGATAAGAAATTTTCATGGGTTGAAACTGAGTTGATTGACAAGCTTTTAAGCCAATGCGCTTTTTTGAATTTTGCATATTTAAACCCCGTGCAAGGGTGAGAAGTTCCTCTCTGGTTCCCGGTCTCCTGAGGGAGGAAGGGGGGCCTCGGAGCCCCGGGCGGCCTCCGGGCCCGGCCCGGGCCCGGCCTGGGCTCCTGCCTGCCCTCCCCTCACCCCTCTCCCTTCCCTCAGAGCCACAAGCAGCTAAACTAACTATGGGCTGCCCGACAGCCGAATTCACCCGGCTCGGCTTCTGAATCAGGAGGGGCCTCCCCTCCCCCTTCATGCAGCCCGGGGGGAGCCTCCTCTCCCCCTCCTGCAGCCCGCGCAGACCCAGCGGGACCAGCGGAGCCTCCTTTTCCAGCCTGCACAGCTCACACCGAACTGAACATCAGCGCAGCCCGTGGGGAGAGACGTGAGGGAGAAGAACATGGAGGCTGCACGGTCAGGGAGAAAGAGAAAGTCAGTCACGTGGGACGACGCTGAGATGGCGGCGGGAGAAAAGGGCGTGTGCGTTCCGGCGCC
>VZTE01005887.1:0-11870 GCA_013397775.1 Eulacestoma nigropectus | reverse complement strand
AGAAAAGAAAAGAAAAGAAAAGAAAAGAAAAGAAAAGAAAAGAAAAGAAAAGAAAAGAAAAGAAAAGAAAAGAAAAGAAAAGAAAAGAAAAATAGTCCGCTTACTCTTCTCTGGGAAAAAAGTAGATGCTCCAGCATGTTAAATAATGATTTTCCCGTGGAGTTAGGACACCTGCAGGTGCCATCCTGCTTCTCTCTCAGTTTTTAATTTTGACCCAACACCATTTACATTCTCTCTTCTGTTTTTCTTCCTCTTTTTTGTTTTTTCCTTCCTGAGCTATCTTCTGGTGTATGTATAACACAATTTTACAGAACTGTCAGGTTTCTCAAACAAACAGGCACAGCAGCAGTGAAAAATAATAAAAAACCTGTGAGAAATATGATGAATTTTGTATTCTGTGCAAAACAAACTCCAATTTTATCCCATTTTTTATCAGGTTCATATCTAGACACCACTAAGAAGGAAAGAGCATTCAAGAAGAGCATTTCTGCTCAGCTGCAGAGAAAATTTAAAAATGCATTTTTTTATTTATATAAAACTAAAAAAGCTGTCAGACTAAATACATTTTTATTCATACGAATATATAAAGGTTAGAGTGAGTGATGAATACATTAAATGCACACTGTATTGCTCACAGAAAAGGAAGCAGAACTCAGAAGTTTAATGCTGTATTTCAAGTTGAGGCTTTTGCTTTACTTGCTTGTTTATGAGCTTTTCCCCAAATCCCCTCTCCTCTGCACAGCTCCCAGTGCAATTAATTAAAAGAATGCAAATTCCAGCAAACCAAAAACCCGCCAGTAACCTAAAAAGGGAGTCGAATAAATTAATCTATTCCTCTGAATTTCTTTTAAACTTTTTCCTTCAAATTTTAAAGGTTGGGGACATGTGGACAAGTGCTGAATAGTTCATACCTGTGCAGTATAAAGCAATCATCTGCAGGAAAGCCTGAAACAAATTTCAACAGGTCAGTGAAAGTTAAATTCACAGTTCTAAACTGACTTTTTTTTTCCTGAGAGGAGAAATATCTCTTTAATCTCCCCTTTTATATAGTGGATAAATAATTAGATGGTAATAATTAAGCAGAGCTGCAAAACAAGCAGTTTATAAATTCTAATACTGTGTATTCCTTTTCTAAATTTTCCCTCACTCCATGCAGTTATTAGAAGTTTTGATTGATTCAACATGAATAAGGAGCAGGATTTCAGTATTTCTTGTGCACATAACTCTTTGGCAGATAGTGAAACAAATGTAAAACAAAAATCACCAAAAAATTGAACACCTGACATCATAAACCCCAGGTTTTCATAGACCCACAGTAAGATTGAATAATAATCATCTGTCCCACATTACTTATTTTTACGGGATACAAGAAAAATGAAACTATGGTTAATTTTGTTCAGTCATTTCTCTTTATTTCTTAAAATTCCGAGTTACAAGTGTTAGGGTACTGCCAAGGTCTGGAAATCCCAGTCCAGGCTTTGCTGTTTAACATGCAGGGTGTGTGCTCCCGGCAGGGTCGTTGGTTCTATGAGCACGATCTTAATTACTGTCTTTATGCTGATGACACCCAAATATAATAGGTGTATCAAACAACTCCTGATGACTTAGATAAATCTGCCTCTAGTCTGGAAAGATACTTACGAGATGTTAAGTGTGGAGTGTCTGCTAACAGTTGGTGCTTAAACCAGAATTGATTTTATTTGGCCCACTGCCTGCTAAATAGCAGCACCTCATTTACGGTGCCACCGCTTGGAAATAGAAAATTGCCTCCTCGCTGAATAATTTTGGTGTTATGTTTGACCCTGAAATTTGTTCTGAGGCCACGTTGTTAAGTCTTCATATTTACACATCAGGAATTTAGCAAGGTTAAGGACATTGCTGGTTCAGCAGGATCCACGGCTCTTGATTTATGGCCCACCACAGCGAGGTTGGAATGCCATAATTCATTGTTTGCAGGCTTCCCCGAGCTGTTTGTTGTACACACTTGAGCTGTACAGCGTCCAACACCTCCAGCACTTGCTAGAAATCACCCACAAGAGGATATCTGAGGAGTATGTGGCTGGGTGTCAGAAGGATTCCGAGGTGCTGGTCCATGTTTAAGAATTATTCACTCAGAAATCAGCTGGCTTGGAAAGCAGAGGTAGTTGATGACATCTAAATATCTAAAGCAGATTCTTTACAGATCCTGGGATGATTTTTTTGGTAAATGAATTTTTATAAATTTCCCATTTTCCCTATGAATTCTCCAGAACTCCCTATTCTTTTCTAGAATATGATTTTACTTTGAGAAGCTGCTTACTTAATAGTTTATTTAATTCCTTCTGAGTTCTTTCACTTGTGCTGATAGGAATTGCTAAACCACTTGAACTATTACTTGGGAAAACATTTATTTTATCTAACTTTGATCTCAGCATTTGACCTGAGCCTCCTTTAGTTTTGTGAGCTCCCACAATTTTAGGAAATAAGCAACTGAGTTGAAGAATGATCAGCTGAATTTGGCCTTGAAATTCAGGAGAGATGAAGATGGGTGGTGGTCCTCAGTGTCATTGTTGATCCCATAATGACAATGGACATCAATTATGTGGCGTTAAACTCACCAGCAGGCAAACTTTAGGAGGTAAGAAGTCAGCGGTACATCAGTACCAGTGTAATTAAATACAAACAGTTGTTCAGCACAAGACCAAAACTGCACGTGACCTTTTTTTTTTTTAAGTTTTTTTAATGCCATTTTAGCAGTGCTCTGTATTCTGTTGCCTTTCTCAGTGCCGTGTGCCTCTCTCAAAGCACAACGTTTTAGGCTCAGGTCTGTCAGACCTGGTGGTTGCTCCACATGGGTTTATCAATGCCTTCTTTAGCTCTTTCCTTTCCAGATGTTGTCATTCTGCAGTGTTCCAGGTTGCCTCAATCGGTTTTCCATAGAAAAACAAAGCTTTCCTGAGGACAGTCCTTTCTCCACTGCAGACATTTTGGCCCCAGGAGGAGTGTTTCTGGTATATAAATAAATATCTATAGATAAAGAAACATGTTTGTGTGTATGTATATATAAAAATTTCTTAGTCTGAATTTCCCTACCCAATGCAGCTTTAAAAAAATGAACCCTACAGACTTACAGATTTCACTGCTGTTTAGGATCATTTCCAGACTGGTGAACTGCCCCAACCTCTGACTCTAATGTGCTCTAACCCTTTTAAGGACACTGCCTCCTGCTACGTGGTTGGTACCATGTGTGGAGAGGCCTCT
This sequence comes from Eulacestoma nigropectus, assembly GCA_013397775.1. Taxonomy (NCBI): domain Eukaryota; kingdom Metazoa; phylum Chordata; class Aves; order Passeriformes; genus Eulacestoma; species Eulacestoma nigropectus. Next base: position 8,630 of record VZTE01005887.1, on the reverse strand, counting down.
AACAGGTTCCTGAGTTTGCAAAGTGGGTCATGCAGTCAAGTGGAAGAACACAGCTTTTGGATACTCTGGAGATGTTGTATTGGGATGATTACTCTCAAAGTGCTTCCAATTATGAAGATTGCTTCCCCCAAAGAAAAAGGGACTTTGATGTCAGTGATTTATCTCGAAACAGTTGGAGATACAATAAAATCCTATCACAACCCAGCATCAATGCCTGGCATTGACACATCAGGTCTCAAGACGACATTTACCAAGAACCAGATAAGCCCAAGGCTTCTTCTTCCTTAATTAAACTTAATTAGGTTGTCTTTCTGAAGTTTTTTCACTCGGGAATGATTGAAGCCATTGGAATAGTGAGTGGAATTTTCACTGAGTGGTTTTTGGAAGAACTGCCCTTACAGCAGGTGGGTAAAGCTCTTTCCAGATCCACTCGTTCCCACAAGGACTTTACATAGCCAGAGGGGGCTTGGGGTATGTCTTGCACTTCCACATTTCTTTGTGAACATGGACAAAGCAAAACAAATTGTGTCACTAAAAAATCAGCTCTCATAGAATTTTTTACCATCCCAGCATGTCTGCGGCTGACAGAACAACTGTTCTGATAATTAAACTTTTACAGCCTAAGTGATAATTTCTGATACTCCAACCACATTCATGCATATTCAGAAAGGGGTTTGTTTTTGCACACCTCCTGATTGCCATCTCTCAGTAAACATCAGATTGTTTCCGTTATCAGCTCACAATACCCTTCCTTGATGGTGAACGTCTTTTATTTGCCTAAATGGAAATGAGAAGGCAATTATGGATATTTATAACTATGCATAATACAAATTTTATCAGACAATCACAGGAATATAGTGATGAATTTCGTGTTCTGCCAGTCCATATTACGGCTTGCTAAAACTGGTAGTCTTCTACCCATGTACATTTGTCTAGTAAAACGATAATTCCATCATTGGACATTTTAGGAAACAATTGCTGAGATTATCAAAAGATAAATGATTTACACAATAGCCATCAGTACTGACTGCACAGCATTTATCTGATTAAACAACTTTTATGTAACTTATTTATTGTTTATTGTTTTTCTCTTTCTAATTTTACTCATCTAAACCAAGTGCAACATTAGGAAAGTACTTTCTGTAGGTTTTATCTGATTATCTGAATAATTCCATTTTGTAACACAGTGTGGATGTCAGGTTTAGTTGTTTGTAGCTTTTAGGGCAGGGATCAAAATGCCCAGAACCAAAATAATACACACAGTGGGAAGAGGAAAATTGTATTCATTTGAGAAAATACTTCTCTCAGTGTTCCACAAATAACTGTAGGGGTATTAACGACAAAACCTTTATGTTTAAAAGATAAACTGCATGATATAATGACAAGTAATTTGTATTACCTTTTTTTTTTTTTTTTTTGTAATATGTTTAAGAAAAGAAACAGGAAAAACAAATAGGATTTGGTCATTTTCCAGCATAAAAATGACAAGTTTATTTTCTATCCTGCAGAATATATTTGGAATGGTTCTAATATTTTTTACCCAAAGTTTTTGGCACAGATCTGGACTGAATAAAGCATTAAAATAAGGGGTTGATCATAGATAGGATTTTGTTACCATTTTTTCCTTTATCTTTCTGCTGTTTTTTCTTCTTTCACTTTAATTCTGAAAGATTCGACAACTTCCCCCTTTAAGTACAAACTCTATGCAGTTTTCTATTTACTACTGTATAAAAATATATTTTCCCCTTTCTTTTTCTGTCTATTTTCAGCACCTTGCTCAGTCTGAAGAAGAAATAAAATCATGTGTCAGAAAAGATCTGGGAGAGAAAATGGTCTCATCAATTAACAGTAACAACGTTAAACAAAGAGAAAGAAAAATCTGCCCAAGGTACCAACTGTTTCTAGAAGGTACTTTTGTCCACGAAATGTTATAGGTAAAATAATTAACGGGAGAATGGTCTATGTTTTATCATCGTGTAGTAAAAATCAGTATCTGGGAACTATCGTATGAGTATTTCTTCTGATTGCAGGGAGAGAAAACAACTTTGCTTTCTCATTTCCCTCAGCGGGAGCTGCTCCTTGTCAGCATCTCTGTAGGAAAGGTCATAACCTAACTGAATTTGTCTATATAGCAATTAATAACCTATGACTATACAGCAATTCATAACCTTCAAGCTTTAGAGCTTTGCTCTATTTTCAAGCACTAGGGTCACATTTCATTCAGACTCAGACATTTTCTCACTATACTTAAGACAGTTGTCTGTGTCCACAGCTACCACCTATTCCCAAATTCAGATGAACACCTTTCATGGTACTGTAATACATGGTGTCTTCAGTAGGGCAAGTCTAACTGCAGCTTCAGTACTGAAAAATAAAAATAAAATATCCACAACTACAGTTATTGCTCATTCCCACAACTCTTCTCTCCTCCCTGCTGCCTTTAGCATTCAACTCTCCCTCCCGCTTGGAGCCTCATCATTTCACATTATATATGTGAATGATGAAATACCAGAAGCAATTTCACACACTGCTTCCTTGCATTCGTTCTCATTATTGTTTTTACTAGAAAATACTCATGTAGTTTCCAAGTGTTCTTCTTTCAGAAATTTGCTGGGGTTTAAACTGCTTCTAAGATAATGGATAAGGCCTTTTGATTTATGAGTTATTCTTAGCTCGTACCATGGGGTCTACGATATTTCAGCTTATTTTTTAGAAATGTAAATATTGTATTGATGAGTGACGCCTATAGGGAAACCAAGGCTGAGATACAATCCACCTTTCCACGTGGAGCAAAACCATCCTTGCCAACAGACCGTCCAAGCCTGAAATTGGCAGTGCAATAGTGTATCCAGCTCTTGGGTTCTCAATGTGGGTGGCATCAACACACCAGGGAGAGGCTGGCAAAGGTCCACAAAAAGTTTAGGATTTGAAGCATATGCCATGCAAGGAGAGGCTGAGAAAGCTGGGCCAAGCAGCCTGGAGAAGAGGATGCTCAGGAGGATCCTATCCCTGGGTTTAAGATGGGAGGGCAATGGCATAGAAGTAGCCAAACCCTTTCACCTCAGCGGTTCCCAGCGTCACGACAAGAGGCCAATCAGCACAAGCTGAAACACAGAAAATTCCACTCAAACAGATGGAAAATGTCAGGTTGGGTTGTTTTATTCTTTTAATTTGTGAGAGTGTTTGAATATGGAAACAGGCTATCCAGAAAGGTTGTGGAATCAGTGGGAGGGTTGGTCCAGATGGTGTCCAGAGTTTCTTTCAAACTCAGCTCTTCTAAGGTTCTGGAACATAGATGATGTTTTTCAGCATTAAGTAAACTCACAGTTTAAAAGTCTTCAAAATGTCTACGAAATTTTCTCTATAAAACAGGGTATGAAATGTATGAAAGTATGCTCAGATATTAAAATAAACCCCAAACAAGCAAACCAAAGGTTCCAAGATTCTTTTACTTTGCTGGGAAGTCCTTCACACTGTTCTCTTCTGGTATAAAGCCAATCCAATTATTGCAACTCCCCGTCACAACTTACCCCCCTAAAAAGTACATTTGGAGTTAGTATTTCAATTTGGCAGCTACCAAATGCCATGGGATTTTAATTTAAATATAGGGAATCATAAAGACTGCACCAAGCTGTAGGTTTTCCACGGCTACATGGCCTGTCATGGAAAATTCCTTGCCCGTGGCAGGGGGTGGAACAAGCTGATACTTAAGGTCTCTTCAAACCAAACCACTCTGTGTTTCTCTGACTCGCTGATTCTTACAGAGTTAAGGCTAATCTGTACTTTCAGGGAGCCCATTGTTTATTCTTTTCCAGAGCCAGTGTTTCACCTCCTGCATTGTCATTCAACTTCCATCTCCTAATATAAACCCAGCCTTTCAAAGGTCTCTGACTGGACTCGTCCTGTTCAAGTTCAAAACATTTTATTGTCATGGATTGCTGTGCCACATTGATTTGCACTAGGAAATGTTTGCAAGAACCATAACAGCCCTTCAAGCTCTTACTATATAAAGAGTGACTAAAATTAAGTGTTGTTCAGTGGCAGATGAGGTATGCATATATGTAATACTTTTATACATATATATGTTAACATTATTTATTCAAGATGGATAAGCTTTTAGCTCAAACCTTTAATTTTAATTTCGTGGATTTTGGCAGGATACCAGAGTTATTTAAATTCAGCAGAAGACTTATACTGACTATGATGGATAACCATTAAAAATGCAAAAGATTCATAGATTCATCCCGAATAGCCCAATAATCCATAATTCTGAGTGCTTTAATGGCATTTAACAGTATTATTCTTTTTGTTTTCTTTTTATGTCTTCCAGAATTCAAGAGTTTGGTAGCCAACAAAAGATTTTGCACACATTTTCCTCCAGTTCACAGGCAGGCAATGTAATGACTGATTCAGAGCTTGAACTGGCACTGCAAGTTCTCTTCTGCCAGTCTGGTGTGTAAGTTGGTATTGGTTTCCAACACATCTGGGAAGTGATGATGATGATGATGATGATGATTTCAGATCATATTCAAAATGACAAAACCACACAGATTGGTTCCCTTTAGACCAGTGCAATGTAACAGGAAATGCCAGATACTCATCTAGTTGAGTCCCAAGCTTCCATTATTTGAGTAATATTAGACCTGTCCCTGTCCGTACCGAGAGCGGCGAAGGACGACACGATCAAAATTTAGGAAAAAGTGGAATCTTTAATTAATTATAAATCAGTTTATGTAACTTGGTTCGCAAGAGTAGCATAGTACTATTGGTCCCTTGGTCAACCACCTCCTAGAATGATTGGTGGAGGCTGTACAACACCCATTTGAAAATATTTTCCTCAATGTACCATAACAGCACTTCACAACAAACTCCAGGTGCAAAGATAAGGAATTAGTTTACAAAACCGTCTTCACTGTTTTCAGCTAGTCTGCGTGAGAAAGCAATGCTCTCACAGAACACTGAGAAAAGGCTGAAGAACTTCTCTGCTTCTAACTTTTCAGCATCCATATAGACCTGATAATTTTTTCCTGTTTTCCTTGGATCTGTAATTTTTCCTCTATCCACCCGATTTTTGTTTATATTTGGGTTCACAATGTGGACAACCCAGGAATATTCATTGTATATCTATCTCAGAAAGACACAGAAATGAGTTTTCTCTGTATTTTCTTTAATCTTAATTTTTAGACCAGACTTTATCAGTGCACTTAATGCATCTGTTCAGTTCTAGGGAAATGGGGGATAAGGAAAGGTGAACATGAGTTTAGAAAGGAGATCTGGACTTTTTTTGTGTTGGAACCGTGGGAATGACGAGTGGTTTTGTGACACCTCCTAAGGAGAACAACTTATCTCGCTGAATATTGCTCTGTAATTTGCTTGCAACAGATCTGCAGATTTGCCTTTCTGGATTCAGACATATACAAATTAGGTAGAAAAGAGATAGGAAACAAAATGAGAAAACGATAAATCTACTGATAAACAGATGCTGTGTTGGGTGGTTCTTACCTTGTCTTTTAAAATCAGCTTGCTGTTAGACTTAGTAAACAGCATATGCTTGTTGATATAACAGAAATAGCCCAGATTTCTAAGATTTCTCTGAGGCATAGTTATTGATTAACTTGAAGAAAGCTGAAGGCTCTTCAGCTCTAAAGATTTGATGCAATGCTATTTGTATATATATAATATAAGAAAGCTGGAAAAAAGTAGAATTTTACTACCTTACGAAAAAAGAAAAAGAAATATGAAAAGAAGAAGAAAAATAAAAAAGCAAAGGAAGAGAAAACAAAAGATGAAGTGAATGCTGGTCCTTAATATTGTAAATATGTCATGATCTTGCTTTTATTAAAAGCTCAACCAATGGGAAATTTCTGTCAGTCATGTATATTACTATGATGCCTTAGAGGAAACTAGAGGGGTAGGAAGCAAATGTCACACTGTTGCAAAAGGGTGGGAGAGAAACAATCTATCCGTCAATCTTAAATCACTTACTTCAAGGCTAGCATAGGAAAAAGGAATTAAATAATGTATAAAAATTGTATAAAAAAAATTAATGAGTAGTTTCATAATGAATGTCAATCTCGTGGTTTTGTGTAACACAGCTCTTACCCAGAATAACACATAATCATACTTAAGGTGTGTTAGTGTTAGCACACATCAGCTTTATGCTTTAGGTTGTAAATTGGTTTGTTTAATTTCTTTAAATATCAAAATTGTCCTGCTGCCCACAGGAATGTGTAAAGTTAGGAGGGGTACAGCTTCAAAACCCGTTGAAGATGTTGCTGGGGTTGTCCTTATGGTGGAGTGCGTGGCACCCTTTCCTCCTGGCACTTCATCGAAGGTCACCTGGATCAGCGCCAAGCAGGAACTGCAGGGAGTGGATGGACAAACAACTCATCAGGAAGCTGTTTGGGAAGTGCCAGTGCTGAGCTCAAAGACATAATGTAACTTTGTAGAAAGTGCCATGTGAGGGGGAAAAAAACCAGAGCTCTGAGCCATGGGATCACTTATCACAGAGTCATGGAACCATTACCGGTGGAAAAAGCCTTCCAGACCATCAAGTCCAACCTTTGGCCGCAGACACCCATGCCCACTGAACGATAACACAAAGTGCCATGTCTACATGTGTTTTGGACACCTCCAGGGATGGGCACTCCAAACCTCCCTGGGCAGCCCCTGCCAAGGCCTGACCACCCTTTCCAGGAAGAAATTCCTCCTGGTGTCCAACCTGAGCCTCCCCTGGCACAGCTTGTGGCTGTTCCCTCTCATCCTGTCCCTGTTCCCTGGGAGCAGAGCCCGACCCCCCCTGGCTGCCCCCTCCTGTCAGGGAGTTGTGCAGAGCCACAAGGTCTCCCCTGAGCCTCCTTTTCTCCAGGCTGAGCCCCTTCCCCAGCTCCCTCAGCCGCTCCCGGGGCTCCAGCCCCTTCCCCAGCTCCGTTCCCTTCCCTGGACACGCTCCAGCCCCTCAGTCCAGAATTCCTGAAGATTGGGCCATGATTGTCCAGAAAGCAAAGCTTTGCCCTTTAGTTTGCAGGTGGTTATATGGGGACTACTTCATCTTCTGTAAATATGCACCATAAAATCAGAGTATACAAACAATTTCTGAACTTCAGATTATTTGAAATTTAGAGGAAAATGATAGAAAAATTCATCGGATGAATACTGAAACAAGCTCTATCAAGTGTCTGCCAAAGATTAACTACTACAAGAAAGAAATAAGGGACCAATCCATGGAAGTGAAAGTTTTCCATCTCTCCAGGCTAACAAACCACTTTCCTTAATAAAGTACATTTTCTGCAGGCTTTACTTAGTCTCACTCTTGAGTGAGTGTCACAAATGACATTAAATTTGATGACTATAATGTTAAAAGCTCAACAAAATGTGAAATACCATTTCCATGGGAAATGTCAGGTACAGATGTGATCCTCATCCACTATCAGCTTAGAGGCTCTTATTTTATTGAGCAATCAAAATGATATTTTTGCTTATAGGTAAAAATCCCACAACAATTAAAACAAGTTATAAATTTCAAGCATAGACTTTCTTTTATCATTAATGAAATGGTTGAGTACTTTTTCTCTTTTATAAAACCAAACTGTCAAAACAGCTATTTTGTCCCAGATATATGTGATGTTTTTACAATGTGGATTTTCAGCTGTTTTTTAGCCTTTTCTGCTTATCAGTAATAACATTTTTGCTTTAGGCTTCACTATGTGCTTAAATACTATTTAATTATTCATAAAGTAAGTTATATTCATATATTAAATATCCTGAGTATTTATAGGATTTTGGGATGGAAATTTTTATTATATAAAATTCAAATTTTCCGTAATTTTCATAAAAATGAAAACAATTTTGCAGAAATTGAGGTAGAGTCACTGCAGATAAATGTAATGGCTCCCAGAATTGAAATATCTATTTGCCAATGTATATGCTTAATGAAGGTGTTTGGGCTGTTACTTGGGTTTTGTTGTTTTGTTTTGGTACTTTTCAGAAAATGGCATTTACCTATGTTATTTCCAATGTTCTATCCATAATAACTTGGGATCCTTTGAAAAAGATTTATTATTTCCTATGTTATCCTTCTTAGCAAAGATGAAAATGAAAATTAGAAAGTTTTACATGTCTTACAAAAATAATATAATGCAAGGGTGTTTTCTCATCTCTGTGCCACTTTTCATTTAAGCAGTCAGGATGTGATATGACAGAAGATTCAAGCTTCAAGTTTATCTTTGAAAAACTGGTTTTCTGGGAAAAAAAAATTAATTTTGCCATAAAATTTCCACCAAATGTGTTTGCTGTTCCTGTAGAAAACTCTGCATATAGAGGTTAAAATTAATTAGTCCTAAAGTGGTTTACCCAAGAGCAAAGCAGTTCTGGCGGTGTATTTTATGTATATCTGTATATTCCAATTGAGAATTACAGTAGTTCAGTTCTAAGAGCCCACAGCTTAAGGAAACATTGGATTCTTTTGGCACATTTTATTTCAATGAGTATCTTAGTTTTGTAATTATACATTAAATTGAGAGGAAAACAAAGTGAAAACATTACAAACCCACAAAAACCTCTCTGCTTTAATATAATTTTTATGTTAACATAAACTGTGGCTGCCCATGAATCCCTGGAAGTGTCCAAGG
>VZTE01005866.1:7883-24221 GCA_013397775.1 Eulacestoma nigropectus | reverse complement strand
CAATAGCAGAGACTCTGGTCCATGTTGGTGGGACATGGGACACTTACTCTTTAATTTGCTCGACTCTTTTGAATCTGTCCACAGTCTTGGGCAGTCTTTCCACAGCTGAGGCAAAGGTAAATAGAGACAAAAAAGGATGATCTTCATAGTGCCAGAGTTGGGTAGTCACCTGGAGCAGTGTTTGTTCTCCTTCTTTCATTGACATCAGTGCCAATGAGTTGGCACATGGGAAGGGTGTGTTACGTACAAACTTCTGCCCCATGGATTGTGTGCACTGTGAAAAAGGGAATTCAAATGGGAATCCAAAGGGAATTCAAATTTGTAGCAGGCCTAAAGAAGGAAAAGGGGATGAAAAGCTGGGGAAAATCATCCTCCACTGTTTTCCCCATAGACTGGGTACGATTATTAATGGACTCCCAAAGGCAAGGGCAGGAGATCAGCACTGAACACACATCCCAAATTGCCCTTGATATTATCATGTCATAAAATGATATCCCACAGTACAGCAACAAAGCAATCCTGACCCCCTCCCTGCTCTGAAAAAGAGCACCACAAGAAGCACATAAGGGAATATGTACAGGGTGAGGTACCACACCCACATGAACAGACCAAGCAACACTGTGCCAGTGGCTCCAGACCTAATACAGCAAATGCTTAGATCAAATTTGTTTCCAACTCACTCTGGGCAGATCTGTTGTTATCTCAATCCTTCGATCCCTGCATTGGGTGCCTAATAAGACTGTTGTGATCTAGGAATGGTACTCACTAATTCAGTGCCTCCACCAAGACTCTGAACCATGCTCCTCTCTTGCTCCCCCGCTTTTACCTCCCCCTCCCTGCCACAGCAGGATGGAGAGGAGAACCAGAGGCGCGAAAGGCAAAAATCACGGGTTGAGGTAGGAACAATTCACTGGAAACAGCCATGAGATAAGAAAATGAACAGTAACAGCAACAATATTAATAACAAAAGTGTGATTAATAACAGAATATTAATAACAAAAGAGAGTGATTGACATGCCAAAATGCTTACCATGGAGCTCGCAACCTGACTGGAGCCATGCTGCCCTGCAACAGAGCCCTTTCCGCTGAATAAAGATTCTCTTCCCCTGCCCCTGGCAATTCTGTGAGGTGGTACAGAATAAACTCCATGTCCCAGCCATGCCCCCTTAGGCTACTGCCAAAACTAACCCTGTCCTGGCCAGAACCAGGACAGTGGGATGCAGATGGGCTGAGAAACCTGAAGTGGCAGCAGATTGTTTGTGTTTTGGAGACCACTGCAGTGTTCAAAGGACTCATCCTATACTCTTATCATTAGGGACCGCAAAGAGAGAGCACACTGCTCACAGCTGTGCATTACCTGATAACACAAGTTCTGACACCTTTCCCAGTGCTCCTGCACTGGAAGTGCTGTGTCTGAGTGTCATTGAACGGGAACATTTTGTAGCTGTCCACATTACAAGAGACAGCAAGGCAGAGCTCAGTCAGGCATGGATGGGGAATGTTTTCCAGCTGGTACCGCTCATGCTCATCGCTGGGTGATTGTGTTACATTTCTCTGCCCTTTGTTGCTCTTTGTTCAGAGATGGTGGGATGGAATTCACCATATCTTTAAACTGTCACTTAGTGACACAGCTGCACTACTCATGTGCTTATCTTCTGGCTTGCAGGGGGTTTTTTTCCTGCTTTGTTTCTCCTACAATGTACATGTATTAACAGCTTTCTCATGAATTGGCTTTTTTTTTAATGTATGCATTAATTCCTAAATTACAATATGTCATATCCTTTCAACTGCTCATGAATGTCTTTGTAACTATGGTATTTTATGGCAATTTAACTCTGGAGATTACAAATAAAATTACCAGCTAAAAACAGAATGATTAGTAAGCCAAGATAAATGCTCTAAATTAATCATAATTTCATACATTGTACCAAGGTTTTAAATTTTCATGTTAACATAGCAGATGCAAATTTTTGAGGTGAAAATAGTTGTAGCAATTGTAACTCTACAAACTATCAATCCTGAAACACAAACAAAAGACAGATGGGAAATTTCCAGCTAACCTTTCAGTCCCAGGCATCTTCACAGAACCACAGCCATTTTTGAGCAGATACTTGCCAAATGGCCACACACAGTTACTGTTCTTTGACTTTCTGGTTGCAGTGTGAAGAAGGGTACTGGTGACCCAGCACACGCTGCAGCCACAGCTTCCCTTGGTGAGATGTGAAACTCACTTGTCTGCAGACCTTTTTTGGGACAGGACATGCTGTGCCTTCCGAGTCCTGCAGCACTTGTCCCAAGGGACATTTAATCCTCATTTAGGAAAAGGACCTTAGATGTGAAGAGAACATTTTCTTCTGCAAAATAATGGGGGGAAATCTTTTACTATTAAGAGTAACAGAGGTGTACCCTGACACCCCCTAACACATGTACAAACATATTCCTCCCATGTCCACACGCAGACACACACACAATTCCTTCACATTTTAGATTATATTGCATTGACTCAACTAGACAGAAAATGTGCAGGGTTACTCCCAGACAAAGATTAATCTTTCTTTGATATATTCAATACTTCACATGCTCCACATTATCTGGTGAGTATAGATGCCTTGCCTTCAAGAATGTGATGTACTGTGCCATACATCATTGTCTAATTTATTGAGTGCAATTCTGCAGCATGCACTGTACATCCATGCCCAGGGTCAGGATCACATGCCAATCTGCAGTCTTGCTTTCCCCCGCCCTGGGAGTCCTCCAACTGCCACGACTGCTGTGGTCTGTATAGCCAGCCCTGTTCACACCACTCACCTGCACAGTCCAATCTGACTTTTTTCAGAACACATGTACAGTCATCACAAGGCTAAACCAGAAACAATCCATGACACTCATTAAAGGCAATAGCTTGGGAAAACCATTAAGTAAGAGGAAAGATTGCATGCCAGCAGAAGCACTGGAACAAGCAAAGCAGCTGGATCTACACACTCAGACACTGGCATCCAGATAGACTCTCCTGGCTTTATTTAACAGAATGAAAACTCACTTGGAGCAGTTGAGTGTTCCTTTTCACACTGTTCCCCACTTGTACGACAGCTGTCTTTTAAAGATGAGGAATTTAGAGAGACAGATGACCCTGACTCACACAAATGAGCCTCATCTTCCAAGAGATTTCCACAGAAATGGAGCAGAACATGTTTCTTATTCCTACCCAGATCCTCTCAAGCACCCACTGTGCCCCAGTGCTCTTCAAGTCACAGGCCAAGAGGTGCTAACAGCCAGTGTGGTTAGAAATGGGAGGAGAGAATAATGAAGAGATATAAATATACATCCTCTGTGTGCAGTTCAGTTTGCTATTGAAGACAGGGGGCTTCTGCAGAGAAGAAGCATGTTGTGATGTGATCGAAAGGACTGACCCCTGATATGCTTCTCTTCGCTGCATGTACAAGTGTTGTTGTCTACAGCTGCACTTAAACGGAAGCATGCTGCATAAATATTGATACTTGCTGTGATTAATATTGCTATTTATATTAGCAATGAATTGGGTTCACATAAAAATAATTAGCACAGCATGCATTGGTACTATTTGCTACTAATTATATCACAGTTCATTTCACCAACAGCAATGTGTCACCAAGTCAATAACAACCAATGATTAATACAGAGAATGTATCATTTTAAAATAATCCCTGTGTAACTATCTGTGTTATTATGAAATACTCTTAGGAAGTCCCTGCATAATTACTTCAGGTAAGTTCCTGACCAGAGTTACTAATGCTAACATAACTTGTAAATACAAGGATAAAAAAAGTGTTACTCAGTGGTTTTGTTTGTTCAATTTCTGGCCTTTATTCTTTTTTCCATTATTTCCCTTCACACATCCAGACTCAGGGGTGACTGGGCAGATCAAAACACCAGTTCTACCATTCTGCAGCTCCTCACCCCCAGCAGTCTGATCACTCATTCCTGGAGCAAGGTGGTGTCATTCAAATCCCCCCATTAGGGAGCCCCTATAGCCCCTCCACCTTCCCCTGGAGCTCTGGATGCACTTTTAGAAAACACCTCACAGAACAGACGGACTCGGGCAATCACGTCCCAATCACACCACCCAGGCAGCAGCATGAATATAACAAACATGTAATGAAGCCAGCCAGCAAAATCCTCCCCAGAGACCGTCTCCTGCATCTGCCCAGCCTCTCTCATCTACCAACTCCCCTGAGCAAGTCATTTAACCACGCTCGTTGCCATGTGGAAAGCCAGGACACTGCCGCTGCTCCAGGACTCACAGGCTATCAGGAGACTTTGTTTACTGGAGTTTGTGAAGAAAACTGAGATTTTTGGGATGAAATGAGTTGTCATCAGCTCTATTCTGAAAGATGCTAGCTCTGGCCTGGATCCAGCAAAGCACTTAAGCACTTGGTTATCCCTTAAAAAAGTAGAGCAACTTTTCCACTAACTCTGTCACAGAAAATATATTCAAAAGAGCTTAAAAAGGAGCATTAAAAGGGCAATGTAATACAAGTGCTGATTTCAAACATAAGAAGAATGCTTTTATGTTGCTCTCAAGAGCAGTCTTCTCACTTTTGGCTTCTGGTTGCACCTGCAACATTTAAAAAGATGAAAGGGGCCACATGTCAAAGCTGGAAAAAAAAACTTTGCAGGATAAAGATTCATGGATTGTTTTAAGACAGCAAATACAAACTTCTCTTTGCTCATCACTTATTAGTTAAGACAAACTTGGATGTAAGTTAATATTTCTTGCCAATATCTGCCAAACCCACCGCTAGCTAAGGAACACTAAAAATCCCCGAGTATTGCACGCAGCCATCCATCAGTCCAGCCAGTGTTCACACACGGAGCAGCTCTGTGGTGTGCTACTGCCCCCGTGTGCAATAAATATTCCTAACAGCAATCCCAGAGCTGGGAAATGCTACCCGGGTCTTTGTCATCACAGAGCTGGTGAAGTGTCAGAGAGGAAATATTCTGGTACCCTGCAGCTGAAAAATCAAAGGAATATTTCAGCTCAGGGATGTCTGACTGTTAACTTGTGAATGACAGGACACTGTCCCTTCTCGATTATTCTGTAAGAACTTCATAGATCTGGGACAGATATTTGTAACAATCTTGTTGCAGCACAGAAAATAACAGATCTTGAGACAGTTGGGGTGAGGTTTTTTTGGAACAGTTCAACTCTTGTTTAGGTACAAAAATACTCAAAATTTTCAGTGCATTACCTGAAGCACTTTTGAAAAATGTATTTGGCAGTGTTACTTCATGAAGAGCACGCCTCTTTGGAAAAAAGAAGAGAACAGAAGAGCTTTTAAACATGATGCTGAGGGTGGTCCAGGGCCTGGAAGAGCTCTAGAAATGCCTTAATGGTCAGTACAAACACCAACAGGAGAGAACCCAGACAACTCATCACAGAAGCAGCAGAAACTCTCTGCTCTGATCAGCCACCCCATAGCAAAGGTTTCCCTCCAAGCAGAAAGCAAAACCATTTTCCTGTCCTGTCAGTCTTTTCAGCTGCTACTCACCCAGTGATCTCCATCTGCAGACACAGCTTAAAGTCAAAATGTTGACAAGGAATCAAATAATTCTCAAGGGAAAAAAATTCAGGTTTGTTATTTCATTTTTATTTCAAGCAAAACCAACACTTCTAGCTTTAAATGTTGATAAAAATGTTAAATAATAACAAAGCCCACACTGTCATTTTTTAAATGTTAAAACAGAGCATATTGAAATTAATCAAGAAAGGAAATTGCTGCAGAAAATCCACTTCCTTCTCACGTCTACAAATTCAGTACTATAATCAGCAGGCTTTGATTAAAAACAACATAATGGCAAAAATTCTCAACAGCTGTACTTGGTACCTTGAGAAGTGAGCTATTCAGCAAGCACTTGGTTTAAATTATGAGAAAGATGAACTGGTTAAAATTTTCTTCTCTTACTTTCTAAGCAGCTCTTTCTCCCATCCAACAGAAATGCAAGCAGAGCCCATGCTTCCATGCCTGCCTCAGCTCTGCTGCCAACACCGGCCTCAGTGGGCTTGTCCCCAGCACTGGCCTTGCAAGCCAAAGGGCCAAGGGGACAAGGACACTTCCCACCATTAGAGCATCTCTTGGCTCTCTGTCCTGGAGATTGGCACAAGCCATGTGCTAGACATGCCAAACATGGTTTGTGCCAATCTCCCAGGTGCCATCCCATTTTCAACATGTTTTTAAGGAGCTGGGAAGCAGCAGAGCAGGGGACAGCAGCTGTCCTTCTCTGCCCTCAGACCCAGGATTTAACAGCACACAATGCCATCCCTGGAGCAGGAGTTCTGCTGTCACAGTTATCACTGCACAAACAAGATCAGACAAGGCAGCCTCAGTTGGCAAGGGCAAGTGTCTGACAAGAACACGTCCCTGATTTTTCTCAGAACACAGGATGACCCATCTCTCATTCTCAAATCATAGGAACTTGCCTTTTTTCCAGCAGAAGTTGGGGACTGAAGAATCCGCTGTTTCCATTTGAGATCCTTTCCAAAGGGGAGTTGGACCACTTGCACTATCTTTCAATCAAGTCCACAGACTTGGGCATCCCTTGTTCTAAGGGAGCCAGCAAAACAACTAAGAAAATGACAGGTGATTTGATTCACCCACAGGCTGTAGAGTAACTTACACTGACAAAGGAAAGCTTTTAGGAGTTGCACCAGAAGAGGAAATAAAAGCATTATTTTACTGAAATGGTCTCATGTTCAGGCTCAGGCCGTGGGGAAGGTCTTTCACAGTGTCAGGACTGGCGAGTGAGCCCTCAAGCTGGGCCTCTGGCGCACAGCAGGAACTGTTCGGTTTGGACCTAATAGTGTCCCAATTCAGGCTGCAGGTCCCCTGCAGGAGAGCACAGAGTGCGATCCCCAGGTAGGTGACAGCAAGAGTGACGGTGTCTCACTGGGCCTACAACAACCATGGGAAGAGAAGGTTGGTCCCAGTCTCACACCTCCTACTGCCTATGCCAAAGGCATAAAAGACATGGAAAACAGCTACATTTTAAAGTTCCAAAACAGTATCTCATCTTCTGGCCAGCCCTAACCTTAACAATGTATTGAAATGGCATTGGGCTTTTCTGTGCCCTTTCCAGGTAGCAGAAATATTCCTCTATATTCCCATTTCACTCATAGACTCTGTCTTTCAAGACAAATTAAGCCTTTGAGTGCAAGATTAAATTCCCAATGAAAAGTACACACATAGAGAGAGTCCAAGTGATAATGAAGAGCAACATACCCACCAGGCAGAAGCAGCTGCATGGGGAAGCCCAATGGATTGCTGCAGAACATTCGGAGTTGTGCAGCCCATCACTCACACGCACGTATGGCAGGAAAGACAGATGATGTATGGTTCCTCACAGAACTTTATTAACACATTCAGGTTTGTGAAAATATGCAGCCTAAGCATTCTCAGTTTTGTTTGTTTGTTTTGGTTTGGTTTTTTTAAATAAGATATTTTCCATCAACAAAACTGATTTTTAAGTATGGAACAGTCATTTGCCAGGTTTTCAAAGCCATCTGTTTTCAAAGCCTACCTTCCTTGTTGTTTACCACAGGCTGTCTATCTGTTTTAACAACCTCCACTGGGATTTCACATATCTCATTATGCAAAATCACTACTTACACATTCACTCCAGCACTCGTCTAACTAATCTGCACTCACAACACCTCCCACAGAAGATGCACCATCCCTCTTCAGAGGCTGCAGATCAAAAACAATAGTAGCTGGTGTCATAGCAAGACAAAACACAGCCTCGTGTGAATTACTGTTGTGATACAGGTCTAATCCACGACACCTCAGAGCTGCTAAAGTATAATAGAAAAATACCGTATCACAAGAGATTTTGTATCATATGCAAGATAAAAAGCATCTATTTTTAAAGTTAAGACTTATGCTTTCTTCGTCAAGAGGATTCTGAGTATTTTGATCTCCCTGGCTGTGGGAAGAGATGGGATGGAGTTAAGTTACAAGCTGTGGGACAAAGGAGCACACGGCGGCACAGAGAGGCTTGTCTCTGCCGGACCCTGGGGGGAGGAGGTGTCACACGGCAGAGCCCTACGGAGAGGAGCTGCTGGAAGCTGACAGATGGGTGAACAGCACGTGATTACCCCATAGAAGGACATTCAGAAATGTGTTGCTGATGTGGCAGCATGGGATAGGTCAGGTAGTGAGTATTGCCATGTAAGGAAATGCTGTGCCTTGAAGAAGTGTATAAAATCAGCTCATTTCTTTGAACAAACGATTCAGATTCCCTGCCGGTCTGGGTCCATGTCACAATCACTACGAATGGTGCCCTGCATCAGGGACTAGAACTGTAGGTGAGCCACGGAGGACATGAGGGCTGGACAGTCCTCATCGGACCCGGCAAAGTCCGTGTCACAATCACCGACACCTGGCAATCTGATGAACACCCTCAGCCTTCCCTGGGGCTCCTCGTGCTCCACTGTTTGGTTCATCCCAGGCACCCTTTTCTTGCCAGATTTCCATCTCTAACAGTAGCCCTAACGTTGGACAGAGCAGCTTCAAGCTGCTGTTCACAGCCCACCTCTGCCTCCTCCTCCACTCTTCCTCCAGAGGTGTCCAGAAAATCACCAGGTCATTGACAACAAGAGACTTCCCAAACTGCTCTGGTCTACTGTGTCCAGGCCCATGTGGGGACCCTTTTACCACATAGCACTGATAAAATCCATCACATTAAGAGCTTTCTGGGGGATGCTTTAATCCACGCATTATTAACACAAGACTATAATGTCTGGTGCCATTATGGCTGTGTCACAGAATATCCTCAGATAGGTTAAAATACAGAGAGAAAAAGAGAGGAATATAAATTTCTCTATTGGCATATTAGATCCACCATATATACTATTTTCCAAATAATTTTTAAAAAATAAAGCAGAATTTATTAACATTATTTTCTTTAAAATAATTCTATAGCTCATCTTCCTAAGAAAACACAGCTACTATCTCTATTTGTCTATATACTGCAAAATTTGATAGCCAAGTGTAAATGCAAAACTTGCTGTTCTTACATCTTTAAACACATCTCTGAATCACAGCTGCAGTGACACTGCTATGGTAGGATGTAACTCTAAAATTCAGAAAGACAAAGTGACTTCAAATTATGCTTATTTTACATGGGGAGCAAGGGGAATTCCGGTTGAGCAAAGCACAAGAAATGGAGGCTTGCAATAGAGAAAAAGTGAAATGTCATGGTTTAGTTAGGATTTCCCAGAAAAAATCTAATACATCAGTTGTATAAAAGGCTTTTCATCTACAAAACAAAAAACATTTTCTGAGTGAGGTAAGCATCACATCACTATTCCATTTCATATCTAAGCAGACAAGAGATTGAAAATAAAACAAGGAGGAGACCTTTCCAAAACATGGACCTGAGCCACATGTAAGCACCAAAACCCTCCACCCTGCTGCCCTTAGATCCATTTCCTTCCCCGGGGTGCTATTGCCTCAGAGCACTCCTTGGGGCCACTCCTGTGGCCTAACACACCAAACAATTCCATGATCAAGGGCTGCCATGCCAGGGCCTCACTGCTCAGGGTGGCAGAGGAGATGAGAGCAGACATTGCCCACTTAGACAGTTGCTGCTGGAAGAGGTTTTAAGAGCCAGCGAGGGATCTGGCTCTGATTTTACCTCAAACTGCACCCTGCAGGGCCCAAACCTCATTGCCATAAGTCTGTCAATATCTTGTAGGAGCCTTGGTCCTACCCAAATCAAAATGGGCTTTTGTGGAGTGATTGCTCATGGAGTGGGACTCCAGAAGAGAAATTGCTGTGATGGTCATGCTCATGTCTCGCAGCATGACAGAACAAACCCCCAATCAGTGTGTGTATTTCTTTGTGTCTTTGCTTTCCTATGACACAAAAGGGAAATTGCCCTAAACACTCACTGTTGCAAATAATTTTATGGTTAAATATGTTTTTATTTATAAACCCCTTCATATTGGAAAAGACTGAATTTATATAGCTGCATTATCATTTTTCTATGTAAGAAAGAAAAAAGATTCATTCAAACCTATTATTTTGAAACACTAATTAAGTTTGTATACACCTGTATGATACATCTTCACTACAGCATGAACTACTGTTTCTTTTCCCTGCATTTGTTTTACTTGGCTGGTTTGTTGTTCTCCACAGTGCAGTTTCAACAAGTACATGCATTTTGACAGGGGAACACCTCATTTACCATTAGCTGATACAACTCTGCCAGCACAGATATTCACTGGAACAGCTCTAAATGCTTTATCTGCCTTGTACACTTAGGAAATGTATCAGGCCCATCACTAGGATTAAACACTGTCAGGCACTAACATAGGAGATGGCAAGTATGGATCAGGATTATGTTGGGGTAGGCACTGGGTAAATGCAGACTAAAGGGCAGGCCTTGCACAAAGTTGTCCAAATTATTTATATGAATGCTGACTACAAAAAGGATCAGATTAACATTCAGCTTTGTTATATACTAGTTTCACTGGAACCAAATCCTCTGTTTCTACACACTCTGCTAGAAACAGCAGCCTAGCTATCCAAGAGGCATCGTGATTCCAACAGTTAAGGACAGAGGTTGGATGGTCCTGGCACAAAACCCCATTCATTTGGATTACAGCTTGGATAATTAGCACAGACACGTGAAATGTTTTATTTAAACTAATACAATCTCATTAGGAACAGTTCTATTCCTCATCGTACAGCTACTTTTCTGAACAGCACAAAGTAGCAGAAACCATCTTATCACTGTTCTTAAATTTTCTTTGTTAGCTCACTCCTGACATAATTTGGAAAACTGCTAGAATGGGAATCAAAACTGCATTAAAGATAAACCACATGGAAACCAAGCTGACGGAGACAAACATTACAGAAACAAACATCCTCTAAAAAACGAACTGCATTGTCAGGACTCCCAGCCCTGCACTGTCAGAAGTGCTAAAGCAGCAGTTCTGGGACACCGCGGAGGTGGATCCAGCACCCCAAACCCAGAGCCACGGCAGAGCAGCCAGCTCTGCGCTGGACAAGCTCTCAGAGTGGATTTATCCAAGAGGCAGCACCTCTCCTTCAAGCTGCCAGTTCAATGGCATAAACAGCTGCACCGCCTGCCCCATCACTCCCATTCCTTTGGACCAAACCCTTCTTCTCCCCTGCTCCATCCACGCTCGTGCTTGGGGCAGCAGCAGGAAGAACCACGTAAGGTGCCCATCAGCATAATGGGGTTGCCAGAACCTACACATTTTGATTATAAAGTAGCCAGAGGAGGGAGGAGCACCCTTCGAGTGCACTCTCGGCACTACAGCAATAGAATGTGGTTTTTTTAAGAGTTTAATGTGGGATTCCTGTCAACATTTATTTAACAAGACCTCACCTCCCATCTTCTCTTTGACCTCGAAAGCATTCTTCATTCCAATATTTACGCACCACACTAAAACAAAATATCAAAGGGTCCAAACAACAGCACAGAGAATGGATATAAATGTCAGCCCTTTTGCTTCTAATGGAGCTTGAAATTAACACCACTTTTGTCTTTCAGCACAATTTTTCAGAGAGTTTAAATTCTTTGGGACAAGGGCCACTTCCTCCAAGGTCTGCGCAATGTGAGGCTAAAAGATGGTTCTTGGCTACTGCAGAGGTGATCAGAGAAGCCCAAAAATCCTGCCATAGCAGAAAGCACAGAGAATATGAAGGAAATATTTAGTATATACTTATAAATGGAAAGATAGTTCTCTGCAGTTCTTAGCCATTTTCAAGCAGAGTAATCTTCAGTACACTAGGTGAAAAATTTTCATTAAATAATCAAGTCGTAGAGATTAAGCTATAAAATGCAGTTACGGAACAAACTCCAAGAGTTGGGATTACAGATCAGTTTTAGAATTAACTCTAACAGCAACCACTGGGGAGAAACCATACTAAAGATTTTGGTCATTTATGGGTTTATCTTTGGGGCTGCTTTGACTCCTAAGACCTCAGGGTCTAACAGGTTCCAATCCTACTCTGTATATAGAATATATAGAATATCTGCCTATATTCTATATACAGAATCATAGTATCATAGAGTTGTTTAGGCTGGAAAAGGCCTTTAAGATCATTGAGTCCAATCAGTAACCCAGCACTGCCAGGCCCACCACTAACCCATGCCCCAAGTGCACACCTACGTGTTTTTTTAAAACTTCCAGGGACAGTGACTCCACCACTGTCCTGGGCAGTCTGTGCCAGGGCTGGACAACTCTTTCAGTGAAGAAATTTTCCCTAACATCCAATCAAAACCTCCCCTGGTGCAACTTGAGGCCATTTCCTCTAATATCTATCACTTGTTCCCAGAGAGCAGAGCCCAACCCCCCCGGCTGCCCCCTCCTGTCAGGGAGTTGTGCAGAGCCAGAAGGTCCCCCCGAGCCTCCTTTTCTCCAGGCTGAGCCCGCCCCAGCTCCCTCTGCTGCCCCTCATTAGACTTGTGCTCCAGACCTTTCCCCAGCTCCGTTCCCTTCTCTAGACACACTCCAGCCCTTCAATGTCTTATATCCTTGTACTCAGCTAGAAGAGCTTCTACTACTATCTTGCAAATGGAAATAATAATAAGATTAACCTCTGCTATGCTGATCCAACCTACAGCAACATTAAGACCCTTCTTCTACGGGTATCTGCAAAAACGGGAGATGGGGAAATTCTCAAAAAACTGAAGAATGTAGGGAGCTCAAGTCCCATTGAACATCAGGATTTGTGCTCCCAGGTTAGATAACTTTTTTTAATCACAGCCTTGAAGGACTCCTCTGCCCCAAAAGGGTTGCCAAAGCTTTCTCTGGTCCTATGCATCTCTTGCAGCCAACCTAACTAATATGAGTTAATGAACCATACGAAGTTCAACAATGGAAAGTGCCAGATTCTACACCTGGGATGGGGCAACCCTGGATGTGCATGTAGAGTGGGGAAGGGGATGCTGGAAAGCAGCACCACAGAAAGGGACCTGGGGGTCCTGGTTGATGGTCAGAAGGATCTGAGCCAGCAGTGCCCTGGAGCCAGCAGGGACATCCCTGTCCTGGGGGCACCAGGCCCAGCATCACCAGTTGGGCCAGGGAGGGGATTGTCCTGCTCTGCTCTGGGCCGGGGCGGCCTCACCTTGAGTACTGTTGGCAGGTTTGGGCACCACAATATAAAAAGTACATTAGAGATCATCCAAAGGAGTGACACAAAGATAGTGAAGGGCCTTGAGGGGAAGCCATATGAGGAGCTGCTGAGGGCACTTGGTCTGTTCAGCTGGAGAAGAGGAGACTGAGGGGAGACTCATTGCTGTCTGCAGCTCTCTCGTGAGGTGGAGGGGCAGACACTGATCTCTGCTCTGTGTGACCAGTGACAGGACCCAAGGGAATGGCCTGAAGCTGTGTCAGGGCAGGTTTAGGTTGGGTGCTAGAAACAGGTTCTTCCCCCAGAGGGTGATTGGGCACTGGAACAGGCTCCCCAGGGCAGTGGTTGCAGCACCAAGCCTGACAGAGTTCAAGAAGCGTTTGGCAAATACTTGGGCACATGGTGTGACTCTTGGGGATGGTGCTGTGCTGGGCCAGGAGTTGGACTCAGTGATCCTTGTGGGTCCCTTCCAACTCAGCATGTTCTGTGATTCTGAGGTGAGCAAGAGAAGACCTGCTGCTCACCCTGTTTCACTCCCTGTGTGTTTGGGGCTGGCTTTGCAAGATCAAAATACCGAGTAAATATGGTTAGGTAAACTAATAAAAATCCACAGTATTCAGCAATCATTCTTCCCTGAAAAAGTCTAAAACCAGGGAAGTGCTTCCTGATTTCTCTTTGCAGAGCATGGTCAACCAAAATTGAAGATTCCTGGATACATGGGGGCAGGTTAGTTGACAGAAATACCAGCACTAGTAGGAAGCATTTGTGATGCACTGCAGAAAACCTGCAGCAAAGGGTACCCCACACTTGATGTGCTCATTTTTAATACCAATAAACATTCCAGCTTCCCAATAGCCCTTCAGAGTCCTCTGGTGTCAGAAACCTGGCAACAAGACTGAACCTATGATGTGTTCATCTTTAAATCTTGACATCACAGGAATTTATTAACCAAATGTAGGTTTGGAGTAATATTTTTGCTCAGTCTAATTCTAGAAATGGGTGGTCTGAAATTGTCAGCATTAGTATGATTGACTCCTTTTATAACTTAAGTCTCAGCTACATCAATATTAGAAGAAATGTCATTTCTAATTTAACTTAATTTTTAAACAATATGTTTCTATAACCTTTCATATATAATATCTTTTTATTTTACTTCAAAAACATCTATTTTAAGTAATAAGGTAGACTAATATGAAAGCTTAAACTATGATATTTAGTTTATCCATATTTTTTCAAAGGAAAAAAGCCCTTTTTGCATAAATGGAGGCCACCAGCCAGCTTTGGTCTACTACCTTTGAACTCAAAATAAAAATCACTCCAGAAAAAAAATAACCAGAATACATTCTATGGAGATGAGAATGGGGGCTTTATGTAGGCTAGTGGCTGTCACCACAAACCATACTACCAATGTATGGAGTTCTCTCGAATTTAGAGTTTGTGAGCATATTTATGATTTTTGAAATGCCAGCATTCTGCCCTGGGATTGGAAGCTGTATGTTAGCTGACTTCAGTTAAAATATTTACGCTTGGGGTTTAAATCAAGCTCAGATTCCTTGCTTCTAAGGTTCTGGTCTCATGCAAATATATAATGCACCATGGAAAAGAACAGGGAAGCAAAATCAGAATATATGTGATTTAAGAGGCACACTGCAAACATTTTAAAACCAATTATCTCTTATTAAAATACTGAAGGGAGAAAATCTACCACTCTAAACTTTAACTGGACTCCACCCAGACCCCTTAGCCCAGGAATTCAAAACATGAATGCTGTCCTTTTTAAAAACTTCTTTAAATACTTTAAAATTTCTTGTTAAGTTTGGTTTCTTCTAGCTATACCCTTTGAATTAAGGTGGCGTTTATTGAACCCTATTATTTAATGAACAAAACACGAAGTTCAAGTTTTGATGAAAAATATTAGTCTACCTTTTCAATGCTTTTGCAGTTACTGCTTCACTCAGTTCCAGTTTTCTCTCCTTTATTAATAATTGTCTTTAAACCAGGTAACCATAGCGATCCTTTTCAAGCTGGATGTCTTTGGTTTGCTTGAAGACAAAGTCACAACGAAATTTTCCTCAACATCCCTTATGACAAACTTACTATCAAGACTACGACATTATTACAAGTAAGGTATGAGAGAGAGGGGCTTTCCATGGAAAAGAATAATTTTCCTTTAGCTTTAGCTTTAAATTTAAAAAAAGGAAAGTGTCTGTTAGTACAATATTCTTATCTCAATTTGGAGCAGATTTGAGTTGTCCTAACTTTTTTCATTCTGTTGACATATTCAGAGAGTGAATCAGAGTGAGAATCTGGATTCTGTTTTTGTAAGCGGTTTCTTAACATCTGTGTATTGGTTTGGCACGGCCTAGTTTTGGGTAGCAGGGGAGCCACAAAGATGGCTCCTGTGAGGAAGCTGCGGGAAGCTTCCCACCATGTCCAGTAGAGCCAATGGCTGATGGCTCTGAGGATGGACATGCTGCTGGCCAAACCTGGGCCAATGAGAGAGGTTAGTAACACCTCTGTGATGACCTATGTAAGAAGAAAATCAAAACAAAGTCACAGGATTTTGGGATTCTAGCCAGAAAAGAGGAGGAAGTGAGAACATGTGAGGAACAACAACATGGCGACACCAAGGTCAGTGAAGAAGGAGGGGGAGGAGGTGCTCCAGGCACCACAAACGAGATGCCTCTGCAGGCCGTGGTGAAGACCATGGTGAAGCAGCTGTGCCCCTGCAGCCCATGGATCCCCGTGGGATGCAGAGATCCACCTGCAGCCCATGGGGAGGTGCCCGTGCCGGAGCGGGTGGATGCCTCTGTTGCCTTTCCCTGGTTTTAAAATTAAGAGCCAAACACGGTTAAGGGGAAAAGGGATTTTACCTTGGTATTTATTTAAGGATCCTTAGGTGCACCACATCATCCAGGTGGAATGGACCGAAAATGCACACTGAAATGCACACCAAAATGCACATCCCCCCCCCACCCCGGAAATGCACACACACGATAAATCACATATATAATTTATAGGCCTTGCAAATTAGCGTATCTATCAAAGATTCCCCAATGAGACACTCGAGTGAACCCCCCATCCCAAGGAATCTCCCCCCTGGATGGGCCTACCTTAGTTTACAGGATGTGTTCTAGAGAGGACCTTGATGTCTAGGGCTTTCTGACCCCTAACTGCGAGGCTTCCAGGATGTTTG
>VZTE01005863.1:297385-310323 GCA_013397775.1 Eulacestoma nigropectus | reverse complement strand
GAATCTGGGTCGGGGCGAGTGGTATCACTCTACCAAAGTCCATAGAGCTAACCCTATATACCTGAATGTGGCAAAATTTGACTCCATTTGATGAAATAATTTATATAAATAAAGATTGTACAGTGCTAGTCCAATATCATCATGGTAGATAACTTCACTTGCACTTTTTATAGTCAGAAGAAATTAACACTCTTAAACAGTAACGTGGGTATTCATATGCCAAATATACAACATAAACAAACGTTGGTTTGAACAAAGTGCAGTATGAGGCTCTGCCACAGCTGTAAGTTTCCCTTCTCTGATAAGTTCTGAAAATAAATACGAGAAAGGAAGCAGGATTTTACTGTGACTGATAATGTATTTTTCTGGATGCACTGCTAAACATAGCAATTGGAGTTAATAGGTAACTCATACTCATCCCCTCTAGTGCTAATTATCAATGGAGGAAAGAAAATAACTAATTTAGGCTAGTGTATTCATCTTACTAACCGTTACTAGTAGAACAAAGATGTCTAATTTAAAGAATTTCATGAAATAGCTGATGCCACACTCACATCCATGTTCCCTAGATACCATGATAAAGAAATACAGCATACATGAATATGAAAATCAAATATCAACATTACGTAAGTCATAACATTGGAGTGATAGATGTTGATTACTTGATCCCACACCATAGCAAAAGCAGTGCTTTGGATGCTATAGTAACAAAATGTTGCAAGTGAATGACTGAATCAGTCGCAGTAGGATAGATTTTAAGGTGAGACCTGGATGTAAGATATTAATTAAGATAAGCCTCCAAGTACCAGCTGAGATTCTTGTTTTGCCCACAGGAACAAAATGTAAGCAATCCAAAGCCTTGTTCTATGACCTCTGCATACACGTTACACAGTAATTACACCCTTACCTAAGTATGAATTCAGCAGTTACAAATATCCTAGTAATTCTGCAATTATTTTAAAGGAGGGAACCCTCAACAAACTTAAGACTTTCAAGCAGGCACTTAAACTGCATGCTAACTCAGTTACTTCTCTTCTAAGAAAAAGAGATATCCTTCATAGCTCAGTATTTCTGCATCACATCACAGTGAAGCTAATAAGGCTGAATAACAAACAGAAATAAGAGTGTTCTGTAACAGGTATTAATTTATTCAGGCTAATCAGGTATTGTGCTCTTCCCTCAGCTGATTTTTGTCTTGGGAATATCTTGATGGAGTTACATGAAGCAATGAAGGTTTAACCGCCCAACCTCAATAATCTCATATACTCTAATAAATTTTTTTCTACGGAAAAGCAGGATTTAGATTCACAGGCAAGGGTAGTTTGAAAGAGTTGAAATGGAAAATGAGAAAGGGGATCAATTATCACCATTCCAAATGGTGATTTGGAACACGTAAAAAATCTCTTCAAGATCTCTGCCATGACATCTTTTGAAGTACATCTTATTTTATAAATAGCCTACTTAATTCAGTTCAGCTTCTTTTCAGTTTTGCACGTTTTCTTTATTCACGAGAAATGTAGGGTCTAGGTCATTTGCCACGGCTATCAACTCTATTACTTAGAAAATTTACACAGCTTCCTCTCAAAATCCATTTGATTTCTCTATCTCACTAACCTAGATGAAAATATTACTTGTCCTATGGTTAGAATATCCTTTCTTATTTTTGGGCTGTATTAGCTGATAGGCATTCTATATCCCAAACCTTTTTTTGACATGGTTGTACTTTTGGTTAGATAACTCTCTTCCCTTTTTCTGTTGACTGACACAAAGTATTTATAGATGAATGTATCTTTTCAACTTCCTTATTACTAGATGAAATATCTTTTAGCTTTCGTAGATTTTGCTTCTCTTACCGCCACTTTTTCACTTTCGATGCTTTGTCCTGGGCATGAATTATTACAGTTTTAAGCATTATTCCGGATGAGGTTGTGTCCCATCTTTGTTGCATGATGTTATCATTTCTTCTACTCAAATGGATAACCCTCCATACGTGTTTTAAAGTCATACTTCTCTTTTTTGCAACCACATTATGATAAAGTTGTATCAAGAACACCTGGAAAATTAAGTTTAATTCTATGTTTCTGAAAATTACCTGATTGCGAATATTCAATTCCTGCCCTCTCATATTTTTTCTGCGTAACCTTCTTTGAGGGTGACAGTGTCTCATAGCATTTTGCTCTCTGCATTTAGTTCCAAGATCAATCCTTGCTGGTACTATGGAATCCCTTCTTTTCATAGTTGTCTGTTTAGGACAACTTCTAGTAGGCCTTCCTGTAACCTGATTCTCAGCTATTTCACATGTCTTGCGTTTTCCACCTTCTCCAGCTCTATTGTTATTTTCCCACATAGTTCTCCTTTTCTTTTTTGTCTTTTGACATCTACAAAGGTTTACTAGGTTCATATCTGTAAAATACTACTTGTTTTAACAAAAAGCTTGGGAAAACCTGTCTTTCATGAATCAGTGTTTTATTTTATTCTCTTCTAATTTCTTTTTAAATCCATAGTTTAATTCACTATTCCTTAAAATTTCCTAAACTCATATACTTTCTGACAGTAAGAATTTCAGAACTTGCATTGCAAAGCTTTCCTCCAGCCAAGGGATAACATAAAAAAGAACCTAGAAGAATATCTTTCTCCTTTAAACCTTTCCCCAATTTTTTTACCTGTGAAACATAATTGATCTTATCTACTTAATGAATTGTTTCTTTGGTTTTGCAAGACAGGCCATGATGGTTTTGATGTGCAGTATTTTGTATCTTTTCTGAACAAAGAATGCCCTTGCATATTCCTGCTATGTACCAGCTCTGTCTGTCAATTCATTGTGCTTACATTACGTGTATTATAACATTTCAGGTTTTGAACAATTTCTCTGTAGTAGTTCCTTTTTCCTCTCTCTATCTGTTTTCTTTTTTTCTCCCAGTGCCCTACAAACATCAGTCTGACCTACTGAAAAATGAAATACTGCGTTGTCAAAATAACAATAAAAAAAGAAGACATAATTTGGAAGTAAATTCAGATCAACACATATCACTTTTTACTGTAGCCTTCATCTGAGATGGAAAACAATGAACTTCTGCAACCAGCATCAGATGAGTATTTTTAGCAGATTTAGACTGCTCTGTCATACCAAGCTTCCCAGTCAGGCTTAGAATTTATCAACATTTTCTTTTCCTCCCCCAAGAAATTCTTGGCAGGAGCAAGCCCTAAACCTGTTGCTATGACTCAGTGCTGATCCATAACTCTGAAAGATTTCCCATGACAGTTTGCCAATAAAAATATGTCAAAGCTTGGCTGTATTGTCCATAAAGTATGGTCAGAAATTATAGCAAAAGGAAGTTTACTACTTTGTGAAGAAAAAACATTTTAATGTACTTACAATACTTGAATGATACCTTAATAAGAGAGAACATTTTATTTAAAATTAAAAGCCATTATTATTGTTATTATTGTTGTTATCTTCCTCCAATTTGATATTGCTAATTGTTACAGAAACTATGAACACACAGAGAATGTTATGCAAAAGTTTTGTCTGTTATTCTCACTGGTTTTTGTTTGAACTTTATAATGATGTTTGGAGACAGAATCACCTCAGAACAGTCGTATTTCACAAACGTATTTCAATTTTCATTGGTAGATGAAATCTATTTTCTCTCTATTATTATAAATTTAAATTGATAAGAAAGTCTGGACATAGTCGAACTTCCTAATCTACAGCAATAATCACAATCATTAGTATCTAGTGCTTCATAAACATCCCTTTAAGATACTATTTTATATACCATATAGTCTTGTGGAAAACAATCGGGATTCTCCTGCTTCAAAAGCAGCTAAATGTATTACAATAAATTTGCTTTCTCTGGGATGCTGAATTGGAAACCTATGAGATGTTGAACAAGAAAACTGATACCACTGCTTATCTGTCCAAAAGCTAGTGGTGTTAGGAAGCCCAGTAATTGAAAAATGGATAGCACTGATATTTGAACCTTTTTATATAACCTTTGAAGTGTAAGCCTTTTGGGGAATAAATTGCTTTTTGTAACAAGAACAATGTCAGATCCCATATTTAGAAATCATGCACTTAATTCATTTTCAGACAGAGAAACTCATGTTGTCTTGTTGGGAAAA
The DNA here is from genome assembly GCA_013397775.1 of Eulacestoma nigropectus. Taxonomy (NCBI): domain Eukaryota; kingdom Metazoa; phylum Chordata; class Aves; order Passeriformes; genus Eulacestoma; species Eulacestoma nigropectus. The sequence goes on along the minus strand of VZTE01005863.1, from coordinate 306,198 downwards.
ACATTGTAAAATGGATTAAGCTTCACCCTGGAGAGATGATAACCTAATATAAATAACTGCAGGCTGATCTTTATTAGTTACTGAACAAATATTGCCAAATAGGACAGGCGACCTTCAATGATGATTGATCTAGGATAAGTCATCAACAGCCTTGTCTCCAGAGAGTAACTTTGGGGCATTTTGGAATTGTACTGCGTTTCTTATTTCAGGGTTGGCACTAACACTGAGTAAGAATAAGTACATCTTCTTTAATGGTGAGGTCTAAAACTAATCTGGTGGCAGAGTAATGACAACTTATTCTAGGGTGGGCAACTGCTAAAGTATCTGCTAGAACTAATCAAACAGGATTGGGTCTTTGTTGGAGACCTGAATCAGCCACAGCTTCTCATGTACACAGGAGACAGCCTAAACCCTGCTTTTTAGAATCACTATGAGAATGAAAGGTATTTTTTTAAGCCTGACATTAGATGAATAAAGAATTATCATTATTTAGATATTTACATACCCCAGTGCACTAGAACTGGCATCCCATCAATTGATTCATTCTGCAGTTATTCTTTTCTAAGATTTTTTAATATTATTTGCTCAGATTTTCCTGAAAGTAAAGGAAGTAGAATTTCCTGGTTTTGAAAGTCAAAAAAACCTCAGAACATAATTGTTGCTGTCTTCATCTGAAAAGCTATTGCATTCCAGTGAGAATCAGTAAGAAGTCACATTTAGAAACAGTCTTTAATTTTATTTGCTGTAATCATTATAAACTTATAAATGATATTGATACTATGAAGTAACTCAAGACTATGTGAGAATTAAAGTACTGATTGTGCATGGAGATGAATGAAAAAGTAAAATAGTAAATATCTAACAGTGGAACTCTGCAGCCCATAGCATGTGCTAATATACAGAGATTCATATCAAAACAACAAATCTTGAGTATTAGCTACACAAAGACAGAAGGTACTGGGGTTTTAGTATTATCACACACAAGTACTTTCATATTTGCACAAATAAGCTATGTGGAACTTGCCTGTACAAAAGACATTTTGAAACCTGAGGATTCCTGGTCAGCTGATGCATTATTATACAACTTTCAATAGACTGTGGTTTTCTATACATTATGGATTTATTTAAAGGCAGAGAGTTGTGTTCTTGGGAATCTTTGCTTATGTGAGTGCAATTTGATAGCTGGAAGAAGGATAAATGATAATTTTTAATTCTAATTGTAAAGTGTCTCTGTACAAAAGTAACACAGTCCTGTATTGTTGAAGTCCTCTATGCTTGCACAGCACATGGCATGTTCATGGTTTTGGGCAGCTGGAGAGTAGCAATAACAAATTTATTTTCCAGAAAGCAGTACGGTACTGATCTTGGAGCCTTTGTGCCTCTTTCTCTTCTAATTTGAATACTTTGATTTTATTTCAGTGAGTAAAGACCAATTTCAGTTCCTTCTGGCACCAACACTTACAGGCTTATTTCTTTTCATCAATTATCCTCTTATTTGTTTTGTACCTTGCTCAGGTGATAAAACTTTTTGCCTGTGATCTTTTTTCTCCTTTTTAAAATAAATATTTTTCCTTTTAGATTTTAAAAGTGACAGAACAAGACTTTAATTGTTACTGTTTTAAAAAATCTAATTCTTCATCTTCTGATATACAATAGTTGTAAGAACCTCTAGTAATGTTCCTTTTGTGTAATGTATGAATTATCTTCAGAAAATCTAACAATAGAAAGACAAGATTATTTATCTGGTGGTAATAAAGAAAAATATATACAGTAGAAGTTATTCTAACATTAAAACAAGCCAAAACCCCCCATTAATTAGGAATTCTGAATTAAATAGCTTATTAATATATCGTCTGGTGCCAAATCCATGCCTGGTGTTATTTCACCAATTAATTTATCAACTTTTACGAAACAACTATGACTGAAACTATTTCCTAAGTTAAAGGAACAGTTTGGCGGGGTTTGAATATGTTTCTGATATTTTTCTCTTGCAAGAGACTTCTAAAATCTCCAAATACTTTTGTGTAATTTCTCCGGCATCCAGTATTTTATCAACATCTTCCTTTATAAATATTCAGCCCACTGATTTTGATTAGTATCCTTTTTTGCTTTATATTCTATGTTGTCTTTTGTGTACTAGTACCATCAATGCTCTTCTACATTCTTTTCATGCTTTAGACATGGGTGTGCCATACAAATCTCTCACTGTGTTTGCTTGCTTCTTCAAGAACTGTTATTGTGAAGTTAGTGAAAAAGGTCAGGGTGATTATTTAGTAGGAAAAATCGAATCTGCTGGAGCTTTATTGCTTTCCTCTAAGAAATCTGACTTATTTATGACATAAGGTATTTTAGGGCACCTGATAGGACTTACTTCTTTTTTTATGATACTCCTGCCTTTGTGTAAAATTGTGCTATAAATGATATTGACAGTGTCATACAGTACTACTGTATTGTTTTTAAGTTGCATTGTTTCAGCAATTTATAGTCAAACAAACCAAAGTCGTGACTGTCTGCCCTACTTGCAAAGTTGCAGGGACTTGTCTTAAATTTTTCAATATATGTTAGAGAAACTTCTAGCAGAGAAAAGTTTAGCATCGCTCAAAGCAAGATGGACTTTTTCTTCTGGCTTGAAACCACAGTTTTAAAATACATGTAACATGGACAGGTGTATAACTGTGTAGGGATAATCTTATGATTGGTATATTTTTCTTAATGGGCTTAGTAGACAAGCCCATTGGCAACATTACACCAAAGAGTTGCCTGACAAGTGCAATAAAGTAGAAACACTTCTCAAAAAGGAGAAATGAGAACATCTGAATTGTCCATACCATAAGAGATATTAGATAAAAAGTAGAGGCTGGTTCTTTGACCCCAAAAGAAATAATCAGGTGAAATAATCAGCTGCTGGGAGGTTACTGGAAAGGATAATTTATAGTCCCTCTGGAGGCAGTAATGAGATAAAAGGGTCCTTTCAGGCTCTGTTGGTCAGAATTATCTTCAGATACTCTTCTCAAGCAGGATTTTTTTTTAACCTGTAACACTGAAATGAATGAAGATCCTCTTTTCTGTATCCCTCAAAGATAAATGAATCAGCTTTCTCCCTCCATGCTTGCACCTGCCAACCTTCTCCAAAAGCTTTTCATTGTACAACCGCAGGTTTTTAACCCCCATTACAGATCCTCATGCAAACTCTCCAGAGGTTTGATAAGTTCTCTTGTGCTCTTGATGCTTACTGCTCTTCAATAGTACCCAGTTGCAGAACTTTCTTAAGTTCCAGTTCATCATACTCTTGAATGCCCTGTATCTCTTGATCTGGAAAAAAAAATCTCCACCTAGTTTTAGAAAACCGAGGACGGATTTCATGTCCAAAAAGAACCATGCAGGTTACTCACAGCATAACTAAGTGATCCCTTTTCAGCCCTCCTCAGAGCTGATTGCTTAGAGAATTATTTTTCATATTCTGATCTTCTGGTTAAATCCAAGTGACTTCACCGTCATTGTTTAAATCAAGATAAATGGATTTTCAGAGGGCAAAGCATTTTTGCTTAAATGAGAATAAGACTTCTAAAAGATTTTTGGTTGTGGTGGGGTATCTTAAGTGGCTAGGGTTCCTTAAAACCTTAAATAAGTTTTTTTTTTTAAGTGATTGAAAATATATTAACCATTTCATGTTTATTGCTATTATTGCTATTTTATCTTCCAGATAAAATTAGTTGTGTTCTCCCTATAGCTGGGGACTTCTCAACTGCAATCCTACAGAAAGAGCTTGGGATCCAAACTTTAATCCAGTACTCACTTTTTTGCAAATCAGAGAGTCTTTGACTCTGCAAAGGTGTGGGCTCACTGGGACAGCTGTAGCCTTTAAAGCAGCAACCTTGGGTGCATGCTGTGTATGGTGTGATGAGGAAGATATTGCACTATTTAGCAATTTGTTCATTTGTACATCACTACTGCAGCTATATCTGGTCCCATATCCTTCTGTTTTTAGTGGTACTGCATTGGATTCTATAGACCTTAATTGTCTAAAAATTTCCTTCTGCCTAATGTTATTACAAGTAGAATCCAAATATAAACAAGCCTAACCACTATTCTTTAACCATTTCATTTTTAAGTTTGTTCTAACAGGTGTTAGAGAGAGTTCAGACTTCAGGAATAGCTGAGAAAAATGTGCAAGATACTTCTGCTAGATACAAAACCTATTTTGAAGAGGTTGTAAGGAAAAATTGAAATTAGCCAGGCAATTGTTAACTAGTATCAGTTATGTGTGGAAAACAGTGTGCTGTGTACTATAGCAATTTCCAAGATAGTACAGCTGGATTTTGGATTCTGAAAATTACCACACGCTGTAAAACTATGACAGAATGGGGATTCACAACATCTCAAAGGAGAATCTCAGATCCTGATGGAATTACACCCTACAAGCTAGTTATGCTATGCTGGATGTGGCTTTTTATATAGGCTTCTAAGCTGAATGTCATGGCTTTTCAGTAAAATCGCTGGTTTCATAATTCCAATTTTATTTTTTTAAAGATGGAAGAGAATGAGTTATTTAATAATAAAAAGTAGTTTCTCTGCATGCTAAGCTTAATTGACTCAGTGCTCATTATTATAACTGGATTATCATTGGCTCAATGATAATTTTTGAAGGGGTAGCTGCATAAATGCTTGATCATCTTTTCAAGCCATTAAACACTCTGGGCATTAGCCTCTTAACAGTAATTCTGACATGTTTATCTCAGCTGGGTTTGTAATTCTTCTTTGTTCAGGGTTTGTGATCTGTATATACAGTAGATTTGGAAAAAACAGGAAAAAAGAAAGAACAACAAAAATCCAACAAAACATACCACCTTTCAAAAGAAGAAATAAATAAAGAAAGGAAAACAGACTATTCCATCACAAGATAATCCTCAGTGACTAACAAAATATTCTCCTTAAAAAGCAATTATGCTTTTGTCCATTAAGTCTGGACACCTGGAGTAAATATTTGTTTCAGATTTGCAGGCACCTTATTACATTTATATTTAAAGGTTAGATACAACTGTTCCTCTTGGTTACCCATCGTATAATTAACCTCAGTGTACTTCAAAATTTGATTTTTAAAGAGAGTATCTCATGCAGCCTGCATCCAGAAAACTACTAAGAAATAAGGGTACTCTTTTCATTGCATCTTTAGATTCTACATGCTTGATCCCTCCATAAGCAGTTAAACAATAGTTAAGAGTTTGACCATTTACGCCTGAACCCATCAGGATGAATTCATGCTGGGCTTTTTCTGTACACACAGAGAGCCCTTCCTGAAGGGATGGGATGGAGGGATCCGACCCCTTGTCTCCGCCACCGGGACGATAAAGAAGCAATATTTCCCGAGCCGGCAGGAAGTGTTTGTTCTGGAGTCGGGCTGCCTCCCCGCCCCGCCCGCCCCCAGGAAAAGTTGTGTTGTTGCCGGCGGTGCCGCCTAGCCCGAGGCGGCGGTCCCCAGCCTGGCCCGGCCGGCGCTGCCCGTCCCGCAGCGCAGGAATGCCATCCCGGCGCTCCAGAACTGCGCCGAGCCGAGCAGCGCCGAGCCGAGCCGAGCCAGCAGTGGCATAATCTACTAATGGCTTCTTTTCATTTCAGCCCTCCCTGAGAGACTCAGTGGCAGATTGTAGACTCAATTACTCTCATGTCAGGTGATTATCCTAGGTCTTAATGTAATCTTCCATTCACACATACCATATTTCAATTACGGCAGCTATGAAACAAGCTGTGTATTCAAATCACCAATCACCTTATCACTGCTGAACAATGTCAACTGTAAAAAACGCCAGCTGAAGGCAATTACACATGTGTTGAGAACCGATTATGATTACTCTCTGTGGTATTTGTGATGAGCTGGGGAATGTTCTGAAAATTTAATTTAATGACAATATGCTTGCTGTACAATCCATAATACCTCCTGAATCCAGCATGGGGCTATTAAAACTGATAGGAGCATATTATCACCGAACTGAAAAGCTGGGTTGGGATGGTTGCTGGATGTCTCTACAGGGAATGATAGGTAATTTCTCTACATATTTCTAACGGCTGAGGCAGACAGCTTCCAGTTCCAGCTGCACTCTGAAGGTGGTCCCTTCCCCTCCCTCTTTTCCCGGAGCTGGGTTAAGGTGTTTTACTGTAGGCGCTGCAGAGGGACGGGGAGGCGAGGGGAATAGCGGTGCGGGGGCCATTGCCGCAGGGACCTCAGGGCATCGCGCCGTTTCCCCTGGGGGACTTTATGAACTTCGTTAAACCCTTTCTCTGATTTTTTTTTTTTTTTAATATATATGTTTTGTTTTTTTTTTTTTTTAACCTTCCTCTCATTTTGACACCGTCTCGTCTTCGGGGACTTCGCTTACATACCCATGCAGATTTAACGGGAGGAGGAACAACAGCCCGTTTCCAAACGAATCCCTCGGGGCTCCTTGAACGGAGAGGCAACACCGCGGGCCCCGCCCTGCGGGGTCGCTTGTTGCCAGGCAACAACCCCGGCCCGGGCAGTGCTTAGCCCCAGATACCCCAAACGTGTTGTATGCACGCGATGAAGGTGAAATTGTAATTGTTGTGCGGCTCCCCGGCCAGCTTGGCACGGCTCTGTCTTCCAACAGGTAGCCAGGCTGGAACCCCGCGGCCTCCTCTGGGCCCTGCCAGCGCAGCGCTGCAGGCAGGGATGAGCAGGAAACATCCAGGGCCCTGTGCGCCTGTGGACGGGGCCGGTGCGCAGCGCTGCTGCTGTTTATTGACCTGAGTGGGTGCGAGCCTAGATTAGGCCTGCAGCTCAGAAAGCTGACAATATCCGCTGCCTGCGCGAAACACAAAGGTCTCCGGGTCTCTGCAGGCTCTGGCCGATAACGCCGCGCTGGGATCATATGCGAGCTCCGTGGCTCCTGTGTACTGTCTGGCTCTCCTTCAAGGGCTGCCTTACGAACTCTGGAGCCTTCAAACAAAACCCGTCGTCTCCAGCGCTAAACCGAAAATCCTGTTCAACCTGAAGCATGCGATGCCATTTGCCTACATACAAGAAGAATTAGTTTTCAATGAGTATGTAATCATCTGCACTAACATTTCATATACAGAGCATTTGTTTTCTTAAGCAGGTTGATTTTTTCAACAGATCAGCCTATTGTGGTAGTTTGCCCTTCATTGTGTATAGGAATTTTATTGTGGATTTACTACTCTGAAAGCATTTAAGTGGGATTCTGCAGCACCTGTGCTTTTTTAGCCTGGAAATCATGTAGGTCTCATATTGTCCCAAACTCACATATTCTAAGAAGGAAGCTTACCTGATTTATAATTTTTTCTTTTCAGTTGCTCTTTCCCACAGTGACAAGTACCCTGTCTCAATTGTCTTTTGCCGATGTCTGCTGTACAAGGAACTAGGACAAAAATATCTCACCAGATGTGTAAGGGAGAAGATATTGTAACCCACAAACTGTACTGTAGTACCCTGTTTCTTCTGAGTACTTACCTGTGCGTCTGAATACCATAGGCATGTAAAACACAAGGCCAGAAAATAACTAAATAAGGTTATTAAAAATGACATAAATTAGAGAAGCCAGAGCAAGCAACTAGAAACATTTAAACAGCATACTCATATTATTTCTATCTGTTTGAAAAATCAGCTTCTGTTGTTAGAGAGATTTTAACTGTATAATTTACTTTTTTAAAAAGCCAATAATAAAAAGGAAACAATTGATAAATTAAGACTGATGGAGTAAATAATAAATCACAGGAGAAAAATATGCTGATAAAATAAGCAAAGGTTTAGGAAACTTAAGTCACACCAGCTTTTGAGTACGTGAAAGGAAACTATCTACAAGATACTACAGGATTTTCTTGGTTTGCAGTATGTATATGGAGACTTACCCAATTTTTAATTTTTTCTTTTCAGTTGCTCTTTCCCACAGTGACAAGTACCCTGTCTCAATTGTCTTTTGCCGATGTCTGCTGTACAAGGAACTAGGACAAAAATATCTCACCAGATGTGTAAGGGAGAAGATATTGTAACCCACAAACTGTACTGTAGTACCCTGTTTCTTTTGGGTACTTTGGGTGCTCATGTAGACAAAATATGGTGATTAATATTATTATAGTAACAGTAGTAGTAACAATGTCAATATTAACAGCACTGATAGTAAAAACAGAAAATGGCAAAACATAAGCAGAACCAAGCGGAGCAAATTAATAAGGAGCCTTTAGTCTAAGATTCAAACCAGCTGTTTCTCCAAAGGATTGAAATGGTGCATCTTCATTCTGTATTAGTCTACAGCTGAGGAATCACTGATGTGTGAGCAGTCTGATTCTGAATTCCAGCTAGAAGCAGAGACTTCAAGGCACCTCTGCTCTTTGCTACAGGAATACAGAATTCACAACATCGCATGCGTCTGGCACTTGCAAGGAAAGCTTTCTTTTTACATGAAGTAGAAAGGCAGCATGCAAGCTGATTTGTGACATTGCTCTTCATATCTCAATGCAAAGAGAAAGCCAAGAAATAAAGAAAACACCCTCAAGTCTCCTGTTAATCATGGAAGTTGACATTGTTACTGGCATGTTTCTTGCATGAAGGGAACAACATTCTCTAAATTACGGGACATACAGCATAATGGCATAGCTCCAAACTTTCTCCCACTTAGTGGATCACTGTCTGATTTCCATTACATATAGAGAACTTCATCCCAGCATCTCTAATATGGTGAGATTTAAGATTTTTTCTTAATCGGATTGGGGTTTTTTCTTTGTGTGGTTTTTTTGTTTTCTTTTTTTCCCTAATTTGGTTGCACCTCCCCCTCCCCCCCCCC
>VZTE01005863.1:279436-297377 GCA_013397775.1 Eulacestoma nigropectus | reverse complement strand
GCTCCCCCCCCCCCCCCCCCCCCCGAAAGCTGTTGAAAGTCCATAAGGAAACATCTCCATTCACTTTACACATACGGTGTGTATATATATAAACTGTAAACACAAGTGGGCACAGACTATAAAATCACACTTAGAAAGAGCTAAAAAACTGCCATTCGGCCCAAAATCTGTCATTTATGGCAGTGTAGATTTCCCCTCAAGTTGAAGGAAGCATCAGCTGAGCAAAGTTGTCATGACAGACATCCTTCAGGTAGCATCATTTTTTTATTCAGTAGGTAAGCTTGTGTTACTTAGAAGGAAAAAAAAAATCTATATACACGTTTTAAAAAATTTTGAGGGTTTGCAAGTAAAATGTTATTAGGTAAATATCCAACACAATGAAAGGCTTTATTGCTTTTTCAGCAAAGTGAAGCTACTCTACTTGTTTTAGAGATCAATTTTATCACTTGAGTCAGGTATGCCGGACTTCAAACAAAGAGGAGAATCCTTCATAACATCCTCCATGGCTCTAAACAGCCAGAAAACCAAAAGGCTAGCCCATTTTGTTAGCTGAATTACATTTCTTCTTTCTTTCTTTGATCCTTCTTAATGTATAATTCTCTTCCAAAAAAAGTAAGCTATCTGATTACAAATTTTGCAACTTTTATTGCCTAAGGCAGTTGTTAATTTTTGCCATAGGTCAGACAGGATAGAGCCTTAAAGAATCAAGAGCTTCTTAATTGCATGGTGTACCACTAGCTGTTGCCACATCTCAGAGGAGTTATTGCACCTTGCAGATAATGCCCTTTTCCCCTGCAAGCCATGAAATAGGTTCTCCTTACATCGATGTATTAATTAGATTTCAAGACTGTTTCAAAAATTATAGCTGAAGCTGCAGTTCAAATATTTCAGAAGTTCTTTGTAAGATTGTCTGCTGTGGTTTGTTTTGTCTTGGTTTGTTTTTTAATTAAAAAAGAGTAGGATCTAACCTTGAAAATTGTTTTTTTTTTTTTTTTTTTTTTGAAGGATAAAGTGGGGGAAGAAGCCTGACCTGTAAACTTTGCCGCATTAAAAGGATATACAAGTTTATAAGTTTTGATAGAATTCCAGGTTAACTTTGTCAATTCTGATGTTGTAAAAAGTGAATGAATTGGCACGACCTGTAGAAATCTCAGGAAACGTTTGAAATTTCTTCAGCTGGCTGTATATCAAGCATACAGTGAAAAAAGGAAATAGAAGGAAAGTAGAAAAGAAGGGCAAAAGGCGAAATGGTTTGTGTCCATTTAAGAAAAAATCAATAATAGCATAAAATTGATTTAGTGCTTGTCATAAAACATAAGTAAGTGCTGGAAAATAGAGAAAATTGAGTCTCAATTTAATCTGCACAAAAGCCACACTGTACTGATGAAGTGATCTGAGGAGAGAGCTACATAAAACCTAAAGACAGATACTTAATTGTCATATTAAAGACTCTCTTTTCTGCCTGCTGGAGTCAAGGGGTAGGACCCATTAATCATGGGGATAAGGGGCATTGAAATCAAATCTCAATTAAAATCTGTTCAATAATGTCTCTAATATGTTTTTCAAGCATTAATTTTTTCCCATCGATTCTACACCCCATAAATCAGATATGTTGCAGTGCATGTAATAGTTTATGGAGGAGAGAATTATGGTTTTATGAAGTTAATGCAGCAGAACCATTTAATTTACGCAGGCTAAAGTTTTATGTCTGTTGATAATTTCTGTTTTCTGTGGGTGAAGATTCGTTGGGGTATAAAACTAAAACATTTTTTTCTTTTTTCATATATGCGTATGTATCTGTGTACAAACATACACAGAATATGTATGTATTCTTATGACCTTACTTACATGGCCCTGTTTGCAAAGATTGTTGTTGAAGAAGATACTTTTTTTTTTTTAAATTATAGACTGCGGTTTTGGAGAGTGAAGATAGCAATCTCTCAGGAAAAAAAAAAAAAACAACCATTTTTTGTACTGTTACACTAAGCAATGTCTGGTGAAACACAGACAATAGCAGGGATATTGGCATCTCAGCTTCTGGCTTTTAAGTGAATCAAAGATGATGCCATCATGAGAAGTTTTGTATGAAATATAAAATTAGTTTGTGACCTGTTTAGGAAGGAAAAGGTTTTTCCACACTTGAGAAAGTGTTAAACTTTGCAAAAATGTCATTTCAGCAACTATATTCTTCACCTGCATTTCCTGACAGGTACAACTGGCTACATCCTTCTTCATTTCCTGCCATAAGTTCTTGTGTGGATGTAGGTGTATATTGTTTTAAAGCTGACAAATTCTACCTAAGAGTCTGCTGCACTTTGCTGGTTGAGTGAATATTGTTTCCTGACCGAATCTACTCTTACTGAAGCAAAAATCAAAACTCACTTGCAGTCTTTAGGCCACCATTCATAAATACTTTTTGAGACTGCTGGACATGGAAGCAGCCCAATATATTTTCACCCTAAAGAAATATGAGATGCAAATGCCACATAATCAGTAGCAAAATATCCTGTGAATTTAAGTGAGTTTTGGCTCAAGAATATCAGTTCAGAACAGTCAAACTCTTTGATGAAGATTTGGTGCAAGGTGTAATTCACAGTAAGACAAAAGTGGCATTAGATTATGTGCCTCCAACATTTTGAGTTGTGACTCTGGATCACCTAGTAAGTCACCACAAAAACAACTGTTAGCTGTAATGTTATCATATAGCCCAAAATAGTCATAGAATTTCATTCTAGTGACATTAATGTCTCCTGATGCCTCTTCCCATCCTAAACCATTCCTGCATCAGGAACTGTAATGAGATGCAAAGCCATATAATGCCTGTATGCTGACTTAAATCCATTCAGGATCTCGTTGCATATATAATAGTTATTAACTCAAGGGACAATTCATAGCTGGTGTCCCAGGAGCCATAGCACAGGCAGTGTTGGGAGCTACAGGCAACATATATTTTAAAAATTAAAACATAGTTTATTTTTCAAAAATTTGTTTCTTCTCTGTTGGTAGTGTGGTTAGACAAGCAAAGGGAACACACTAATGCTGAAAGACAAAGTAAAAAATAATGAGACAGAAAATTAAATTGTGAATGTGCCACTCCACTCTTTCCTAATAATACATTTCTCTTGGAATATTATATTTAAAAAAAGCCACTCCTAAATTGCACAGTAATTAGGCACAGTTTTACTGCAGAAGACTGTACATAAGAAGACTTAAGTATTGCTACTGTAAGTTTTTATTATTATTTTTACCAAATCATTATATTAAGTAAGAAAAGCAGATTGGATACTAGTTCGTGCCATAGCTGAAAGTTTTGCCAGCATAGCTGCATCAGAAAATAGTATGAGCAAGACAAATTATTCAGCACACAGTTCTACTAGGGAAAATTTCTTTGGTTGATACAATTTACGTCACCCCTTCCAGTTTTCATAACATAATTCCTACAGGTTAGCTTTACGGACAAACACTTTTGGGTATAGACACAGCTTAATTAAAAAAAAAATTACATTTTGCAAAGAATGTGCTTTGGGGTTTCCTGCTTATTACTTGTTGAGTTTCAAATGTACTTGCTGTATGTAGGATGTATAAGGATGCATTTTAACATGGTACAAAATTAACCTATGACATTCATTTCTACAAAATTACAATGAATTTAAAAAGCTAGGAAGAAGACTGTAGATTTCTCTCAATCATAAAAAGCTTCCACTGTTGCATCAGGTAGGATAAAACATTTTTAAAGGGGATATAAACCCTTGTGCTTCAGGTCACAAACAACAGGGAAGATTTAGAAATACACCTCCAGCCTATGAGCAGATTATTCTGCTAAGGTGTGCCATACCTTTTCCTGAAAAGTCTGGTGCCTGCTGTGCTCAGGATCCTATCACTTTTGTGCACCACAGTCCTATGGCCTATCTGTGTGGATGCTTGAAACTTTTAGTTACTCTCACAGTTCAGGCAGTTTCCCAGGTTTTTTTGCCTGCCAAAATTTTCTGAGTAATCCTTCTAGTGGTTAATCCACTAGAAGATGACTCTTCCAAGCTGACACCCTGAATTATCAGCTTTCATTTGCTCTCTACAGCTTACTGGGAAAGCTATTTCTTGTGACTTCAGCTGGGCTTATGAGTGGGTTGAAAATGGTACTGCTGATCTGCAGGCCACAGATCTCCTGGGTGTAAAAAGTCTCTTTGCCAGCTGCCTTAGTGCTGTTCTTAACACTAGCCATGTGTAGAAGTGAGAAGTACCAAAATATTTCCCCTGTAATTTAAAGTACAGAAGACAACTTCACCCATTAATGTTCAAAGATGAACTAAGCAAACTTACATTATATATTAATATATCTTAGTATTATATCTTAATTCAATTTAAATAGATTCTGTTTCCTCCAGCTAAAAAGCTATCAGGAATCCTACACAGCTGGGAAGATTAGCATAGGCTGGATCACAGCTCAGGGTCCAGGATGTTCTCAATTACTCTCTGAATATCCATTCAGATCCATAACTTTGCCATGGTAATTTCCAGCAATTCTAAAACTCAATCCTTAATTAAGATGTCAAACTTTAGCACTTTTCTCAAAGGATTAGTGACTGTCCCTTGCTAATTTTAGAAATATTGGTGTCCCTGGGGCATAGCTATGTGAAGCTGTCTCTTGCTAGGCAATAAAAAAAACTAGTCATGAACAGTGCACTACATTGTTTATCCCTTCTTTCAAATGACAGGGAGGGATCAAACCTCAGTATCTAGCTTTTCATACATAAAAAAACACAGTCCTTGCAAACACATAAATTGATTCTATACTGATATACTAAGGAACATAATGGATGTAGACCATTTTTGATTGTTCATTGAAATTATAATCACAGAGTTTGGGGAAGTGGACTTGGGATAAATGATTACTAATCTGGTTTTGACAGACACCATGACAATAGGACAGCTTTTTCTATTATTGCATTACACAGTTCCAGAGACCACATTACATATTATTAAATAGAAACAATAGTTTCTATGTTGATACACAATATACCAAAAAGGATAGTTCCTGTGGTTTGTGTTTCACTATTTCCTGTTGTACCTTAGTCCTTTTCTCTTTCTTGCATTTTACTTTGGAAAGTGGAAATAGAAGACTTGCTGAAAGCTCAGCAGCATCTTGTGAGGAGTGAGGAATGGTATTATTTAAGGTGTTCAAGCCAGTAGGATCAGGTGTGTGGCTGGGAGAAGATGTCTGAGGCAGGAATGGTAGTGAACAAAGATGAGGAGAGAACTACAGTGAGTACAGAACTACAGAACTACCAAGCATACACTCATCAAGGTAGGAATTGAGGGGAAAATTAGAAACTAAAGCTTATGTCATATCAATCTTACTTCTCTGTTCCAGCAATGACCTTAGGACTTCTCAGCTGTGGTCGTTCATGTGGTTATTCCATGATCTCACCTCTATGCCTGGGCAGATGGTGGAACAGATCCTCCTAGAAGCTAAGTCACATGGTGGACAGGGAGGTGATTTGGGACCACCAGCACAACTTCAGCAAGAGAAAATCCTGCCTAACCAACCTGGTGGCCTTCTATGACAGAGTCACTACATCAGTGGACAAGGGGAGAGGTCATTTATCTGGACTTCTGTACAGCCTTTGACATGGTCCCCCACAACGTCCTGCTCTCTAAATTAGAGACATATGGATTTGATTGGCGGACTGTGCAGTGGATAAGGAGTTGGTTGGACAGTCACATCCAGAGGGTAGTGGTCAACAGCTCAGGGCCATGACGGAGATCAGAGACAGTGGGTGTCCCTCAGGGGTCTGCACTGGGAGCAGTGTTATTTAATATCTTCACTAATGACATAGACAAAGGAATCTAATGCACCCTCAGCACATTTACAGATGACACCAAGATGAGTGGTGTCACTGGCACACCTGAAGGATGTGATGCCATCCAGAGGGACCTGGAAAAGCTCGAGAACTGGGCCCATGGGAATCTCTCACTGCTCAGCTAAGCCAAGTGCAAGGTTGGGGCAAACCCAACCTTGGGTTTGCCCCAACCTTGCAAATACCTGAGCTGGAGCAAACCCAGTACCAACACAGGCTAGGGGATGAGCAGGTCCAGAGTAGCCCTGCTGAGAAGGACTTGGTGCTGGTGGATGAGAGGCTGGGCATGACCTGGCAATGTGCACTTGCAGCCCAAAAGGCCAAGCTCATCTTGGGCTGCATCAAAAGCAGCATGGCCAGCAGGGAGAGGGAGGGGATTCTGTCCCTCCTGGTGAGACTCCACCTGGTTTGCTGCACCTAGCTCTAGGGTCTCCAACACAGGAAGGACATGGAGTGAGTACAGAGGAGGCCACCAAGATGATTAGAGGGATGGAGCACCTCTCCTACAAGGAAAGACTTAGAGAATTGAGATTGCTCAGTCTGGAGAAGAGAAGGCTTTGGGTGACCTAATTGCAGCCTTCCAGTAACTGAAGGGAGCCTAAAAGACTGATGGAGAGGGACTATTTGCAGGAGCATGTAGTGACAGGACGAGGGGGAATGACTTCGAACTGAAAGAGAGTAAGTTTAGATTAGATATTAGGAAGAAATTCTTCACTGTGAGGATGATGAGGCACTGGAACAGGTTTCCCAGAGAAGGTGTGGATGCTCCATCCCTTTAAGTGTTCAAGGCCAGGTTGGACAGGACTTTAAGCAGCTTGGTCTAGTGAAAGATATCCCTGCCCATGGTACAGGGGTTGGAAAGAGATAATATTTAAGATCCTTTCCAACCCAAACCATTCTGTGATTCTATGATTGATTCTATGATTCTATTCCCTCCTTCCCAGGCAGCACTGCATATGTCATGGGAGTGGCTGAGCTCAGTCTAAGCTGTCCTGATAATTAGAGATGAGAACAGAGTGGTTTCAAGGGCTTTTTAGCAGCCACAAGCTTAAATTTTCTTTCTGCTCTTTCCCTAGCCCAGCTCCTTCCCCTTTCTATAAACAGGAATTTCTTCGGGGCTGTGCCCAGCTGTCTACCCAAAAATTCTCTGATGAAAAATCTCAGGATGTATGCCTTGCTCCAGTTTAAATCTCCATTCCCCTTTAGGTGAAAGGGATTGATTAGAGATCTGCTAGTCATAGTAACTGAATTGGAAAGGCAGGCTAGTTGATTTTCAACAGCAGGTCACTATTCCTGTTTTACTAAGGTCTGAGAAGGCTCAAAGACTTACCAAAGGTTATCTAATAGTAACCTTGGCAATGCCAAGAATAGGATCCCTGTGCCCAAAATGGACATGTCAGTCACTGCCCACATCACTTTTTTTCATGGAAAAAAGCAGTTTAACTACGAAGTTGTACTTCTGCTCTTACTGTGTCCTAGCTTTTAGCTGCCCTTGTAATTTGTGCTGCCTCTTTTCAGGATCCCCAACCAGGGAAATATTTAAACTGAATAATACACAGAATGGGGAAACCAGGAGAAAAGTCTTTTAAAAGTGCTGTTATCTGTTGCTTAATTCCAAAAGCAAGACATTTACTTTTTGGAAACATCATTATAAAATCCTGATGGAAGAAGGAGTGGTGGTTTCATCATGGTGACAGAAAAGGTGTCTCTGGTGTACTACACCAGAGATGTCTTTTTTTTTTTTTTATTCGTGGTTCTATTACTCAAAATAAAGGTTATGATCTTTGTTTGAATTAGAACAATCCTAGAATTAGTAAGTGGAATAATATTTTCTATCCCTAAAGGACTTTCAGCTTTCCAGTATAGTTGTCACACTTTCTCTGTCTGAACCAGAGATCTTCTGTTTCCCTCAATGATCTGTAGAGTTGGAATACTTAAACATGTCATAATTAAGCACCTTTTCTATCAGTGTGAGACATTCCCCATACACCTATCCAGGCAATACTGCTTGATGCTGACTGTCAAAATGGAGCATTCTTTTTAAGTACAGACATCCTAGATTATCCTGTGAACCCAGGCAGAAATGTTCACCAGTTTGGGTTTTTGAAACCAGCACTTCTACATGCTGTGACAAAAAAAAAAATTAAAAAAAGAAAAGTGAGTATTGTTCCCCTTTCTGCTTCCCTTCAACAAAATCTCACTAGCATTCACTGCTAAATAAAACCAATCACAGTGGAATCATTTTATATGTGTGTCACTCTCAAATATAGTTCCCCAAGCCACTGTTCCAAATTAACAGCAGTTAACCATCCATTGATAGAGACTTAAAATAAATCATTACCCAGTGGACTCCTCCACAGTCATCACTCAGAAGGTGCAGAGAGTTCCATGGGAGCTGTGGCACAGTTTATGCATTTGGTTGTGTTTAGGTTATGAAGAAATACCATTTTGTGCATAATGATCTCTTTTACAACAGCTTCTCAGTACCAGCAGATTGTAATATCATACGTAGGCCTCCCTTTAACCTAACTCTTAAAAACTTTTGATGAATGTATTGTTTAAGAATTTTCACAGTAAGTCACAGAAACCTTAATTAAATGCAAACTGATTCCTTTAAATCTTTCATTTGACAATGTGGGTATGAATGGAACATATTTGAGAGCTCACACAGCTCTAGTTTTCATGCAAAAGACTCAAGTCCCATGAGTGAGCCAATTACAAATTATAGTGTAGGTGAACTCATTCTTTTCCATTCACTGGAGCTGATTCTGTGTCATTAATGCTGATATCTTAAAAGGAAGAAAAGACGTTTCATATCTCATTAACATTACAGAAGAGAAATGAAATTAATTCTATGATAGATGAGAGCTACATGCATAGAACTAGTTCAGTTGCCTACGTTTTAATAAGTTTTTACAGAAAGCCAGAGCCATATCCACCACCAAAAGGCTCTCTAATCCTCTGTGGTGTCTTGCACTGACCTCATTGGCACGGACTTGTTATTGGCTGAGGTTCCACCACTGTTAGGCTTAAATCAGCTAGTGTGAAATTTTAGTTGAGTGTTAACTGTGCCAAAATCCATCTTTAGAGCTCTCAACCTTTCACTTCCCAAATGCTGAACAGTGGCACTGTAACAGTAGAATGTGACTTGTGTTATGAATCCATGAAGGTGGAGGCTTAGATCTATATAAAAAGGGCCATAATTTACAGGAAACATATTTTAAAGGAAACATTAGTCTCGTATCTATTTACAGTTGCATATGCAGTGAAAGAGTCACCTAATATTGGCTGGATGATGATCAGAGACAGAAAAATCATATTTTTTCTTAAAAACCCTATATATTGTCAAACTTGGAAGCTGGCCATATCTGTCCTTGATTCATTTACTGTAGGAAGCTATTTATTGGTATTGAAATCCAACTGCCACAAACACATATATCTACTGTACTCCTCTTTTGGCCTGGACTAACACAGCCACACATATAGATAAACTTACCTGTATGCCCCATGTGCCAAAGGCAGTAAAGCAAATAGCTCCGACACTGATGATGTACTGATACTAGAGTTATTCTTTGCCACATCCATTTCCTGTTGTTTTGTTGATTTTTTTTTTTTAAGTTATGTCTGGCTATTATAATGCAGAGCCATGTGTGACAGGAGTGACCCTGAGGCTGTTCTAGACTATATTCAAATCCAAAATCTGATGAATTCTAGCATCCTGTAGCCATGGTTCTGAAAAGCTGGAAATACCTTTTTCTCCACCAGACATGAGCATGTTGTGACACAAGAGATGGAAGACCATAAAAACTACCAATTAACAAGGACAGGAATAAAAAACTACAGAGCTTTAAATTATAGATGTTTGGCATCAGCATTTTCACTGCAGCATTCTTTGTCTCTTAAAAAAAGTTCTAAGAAGATGTTTTATAACTTTTCCTCATTAAAAACCCATTCTTCATATACTCCCTTGGTAAAAAATAGATGTTATGTGAATGATTCCATTGAGGCTTCATATCATAAATGCATCTTGCTTACAACAGTTTATAGGTCTGCTTGCTCAAGACTGAGTTACTTAATGATAATTAATTAATTAAAATTATGGGATTTAATTGACTTTTTCCTCCTTTTTTTTTTTTTTCTCCAAACTATTTCCTTTTCTTTCTGAAAACATTAAAAACTGCAAGCCCAAAAAAAGCCTAAATGCCACTATACAGTGGAACTCTTTCAATCAGTAATGGTATTGTTAATTTTGTTTTGCAGGGATTATTGACAGTCATTCTGAAAATACAGCACTCTGTTATGATATCTGGTTTGTACTACCAGGAAATTTCTCTCAAAGCAGTCACACAAGCTGTTGATTTGGCAAAATTTGGAGTGAAACACTATCTAGAGCAAGATAAGGGCAGGAAGAAAATGTGTGACGTGGAAGAGAGAGGGACAGAGCATCTTAAAAAGAAAATAAACCCCTCTACTATTAGTAGTGAAAATGAGTATTTATAATTCAGTGAGAAAACAAAGCAACAATTTGCAAGGATACACCCACAGATTTCCTCTTTGTGCCACAAAGGAATATTTGATCTGGCACACAGTTCACCTAAGAATTGGCAGATTCAGAAAGACAAATTTTTGTTAAGTAAAACATAAAATTCACCATATTTTCTGGGGAGAAAAGCAAGGTAAAAAAAATCATGTCACAGTGGATTACAGAATGGTTTCCAGAATCACCACACTTAGAGTTAGAAAAATTTGCTCTCTAATACTGTGATTTTTAGTTTTTTGGGCTGACCAAGAATGATGCTGAAGTACCAAAGTACTGCCAGCTCTCTATTATTCAGGATATTTTAGGGATGGGAATGAGAACTGAGATATCCCAAATTATGAAATACAACTTGATAGAAGGTATATGTGGTTATGCAGAAACTTCATGAACAGGGTCAGCTCAAGTATACTGGTGCTTATTAGCTCCATCTTAATAATTGTCTTTGCAAAGCCAGTGGAGCATCTTGGTATTCACAATATGGAAGGCATTCAGCATGGCTAATGTTTTGATAGTTTACCACACATATGCATATAGATTTACATTCATATTATTTATAAACACATGCAGGTTTTGAATGTACATATTTGCACAGAAATTTTGCCACTATTATGTAAAATGTGAGCAATGCTTAATTTACAAGTTAATTAAGATGAAGATAATTTATAAATGTGTAGTATTGTACTGTTACACTACAGCAATGTTTTACTAGTTTTCTCATTGTTCTCCTGGACCTCTGCAAAGTAATACTTCAGATGAGAGCATCCACTGATTTTGCGTGGGGTATTAGATGTTGTCTGATATTACTGAGCACTTGGGAAAAGGTGTTCCAATGTCTAAAGCTGAAAATACTGGAATGTCATCAATATATACATATAACCATTGCTAACTGTCAAGTACAGCAGCTCTTTAGGCTCTTTACTTTCTTATATCCCCACTGAGCAGCTGAAGTTTGAAAAAAAGGCAGTGGTCCTATTTCTTCCCTGCTTGTGTGGATGTCAAAGTTCAGTTAAACCCAGCAGAAATGGAGCTAGAAAATTCTATATAAATTCTCACTGAGCTGTTTGTTCCAAGTAAGACATGCTTTTTAAATTTTTTTTTCCTACAGGAATCCTTTATTGAGATAAATATAGCTTACACATTTTGAAAGAAAACAAACATTCTCCTAAAAGCAGACTGTAAACCAGTTGTTTTCCAGAACTTCATCCTCTTATAATGGTTCTTTTTTGCAGGACTCAGCTCTGCTAAGCTCCCTGCTACAATATCTCAGCTTGTTCTATTTGACGGCTGTTCCCCTGTCATCACTCATTTTCAGTGGGCAAGGGGGAGCAATTGCTGGGCATCAAATCATCATCAAGTAAACCAGCCTTGACACTAGTTAAAAAGGGAGATGGATGGTCAGTTGGCTTCTACAGAAAATATTCTCCTAAGTATCCTACCAAGGTCCCTTGATACCAGCCTAGTGCTTTTCTTTCTTGCTTTTCCTTTTTTTTTCTTTTTTCTTTTTTTTTATGGGAGCAAAGCAATCACCCATATTTCTTCTGGGTCATCATTTGATGGCAGGTTTCCTCAGGGGAGTAGCACAGGGGTTAGGTGAGTAAGCTCCGTGTTCAACAATTAAACAGCAGAAATACAAGCTATGAAGGAAGCAGCTTCCTTGCACTTGCTTTCTGTGCCTGTAATGGGCAATGAAAAACTCCCCGCGTTCTCTATCTTCAGGAATGCCAAACACTCTTCAGTGTACCATCCATTGCTCATTTGTTTGTTCCTCCCTATCCCATAACTGGCTTTAGACATATCTTTCAATTCCTAATAAAAGGTTCATAAATAGCCTGAAAATTAAAAGATAGATTGTAAAATTGGCCATGCAGGTGACGGTATTGGTCTTTTAAAATTATAGGGAAAATAACTCCACAATTTGCTTGTTTGTAGAATGAATAAATAAATGGTAAATATCAGAAAGTGCTGTGAAAATTTTGGAAGAGAGAAATACCAAGAGGTATCTATATATATGTATGGCTTTTGGGTAGAAAGTTTGTCTTGCATATTGTACCACACTAGAAACACCTTTGGACACTTGCTGTACTTGTGCAGATACAGGAGACATCGTGCCTCTAACACCAACAGAGGAAACAGCACAAATGTCTTCCCAAAGCATGAATCTTGTGTTAGAACTAAGATATACAGATAAACACTTTCGAGTAAAGGACTGTAAGTTTTGTTCTTCTCATTACCACTGTGTCTGTAAGACTCTTTCTCTCACCATGCACCCGCCCCCCACACCCTCCAAAACAAAAAAGGAAGTAAAAAAGGAAAGAAAAAAATCTCCCAAAACAACAGCAACAAAAATAACCCAAATCTATGACAGAATTTGGAACTGAAAAAAAATGTAGAACAAAAGCATTGAACATGCAGTGATTGTCTGTGAGCAGGATTTTTGGTGCTATCACAATATTATTACTACAATACAGAAAAAGCAATTTTGATAATAATTTTACAAGAGTGGTATAGAAGTTCCCAAAAGCATAACCCTTCTCAGATTTATCTGCCTACTGAGCTCTCATTAAAGTCAATGAGAATTTGGAGACTCTCTAATGGAGGAAAAGCCAATACAAAGCATAAATGTTCAGACAGTGCCTCGAGGTCCTTACTCCAGCAAAATTCTTATGTAGATCAGTGGAAATTTTGTCTCGAGGGTAAAATCAGAAATGAGCCTCATTTTGTTTGTAGAGACTGAAATATTTAAAATGCTAAACCAGCAATAATTTTTAGTATGCTTTTACCGTAGTTGTTTAAAAAAATGTGTAGGGGTCAATCCTGCAAAATCCTGACATCTCTGGGAGTTTTTGTAAGCTAAAGCAAGCTCTTAATGCTCAGAATAGGAGAAGGGATCTTAGCACTTCTGCCTCTGAAACACAGCATGGTCTCAGCTGAGGCAGGATGGAAAGCTGCGACCAGGCAGTGACAGTTTGGTTGAGGAAGAGGAACAATGTAGTAGAGTGCCTTCTGATTTTAATTCACATGATGCTCTTTATTACCCTTAGGGATAAGAGGTACTATTTTAAATTCCTTTTAACACTGTTTATTTAAAACATATTTTACTGACACATGACCTGTGTTTAAACAAGACATAGAATATATAGTGTCCTGGGGGAGGCCTGAGGTTAGATATATACGGGGAAAAAAAACACAGAGGAAGATTAAGAATAAGCAGAACTTAGGTTTTCAAATCTTTCTATTTTTTTATAAAACAGCAATTATTTTAATCCTATTAAGGAATTAATATACCATATATAAATAATTTAAAAGCAATTTAGTCATAAGTAAGCTATTATGATATTGACTAGAACTGTTTCTCTGTTCACTGTTGTATGGGATGGGATTTTCTAAAGATGCCAACTTTGGCTGGCAGTCTGTGTATTCACTGTAATGTGAAGGTCTGCATAGCAAAACTAAAGATAATACTCTTTAACAAAAAAATGCTTTATTATTAATACAAGAGGAGTCAAAATATACAGGTAGAAATAGACCAAATTTCTTATTTTCTTGATTCATGTTCATGATACTTGTGCAGTTATTTATGTTACACTTTCAGAGGTCTTACTTTTTTCATTCATTACAGAGTGAAATACAGAAAAAGATTATTCTTAATTATTTATTTTCATGAGGGAAGCAAAATAAACAAATGCAGTTATTCTGAGATTTTGTGAAGTCTGTAAACTGATTCAGGGAACTTATATGCTCCCTGTTATTAAAAAGATACATTATTATAGAGTAGAATTCCTCCTGGTTAAAATTAAATATAGTATCAATATTTTCCATTTTTAATGTTTTAAGATTTATGACGAACCTCTATGTTGAACCTCTCTAAAAAAATGCTTTTTTGTGAATTCTGACAAATTACAAATCTTCAGAGGTGTGAGCCATCAAATAGCAGTATGAAGCACAGAGAACAACGGAGGATTATGGACAGCTATGTTGGCTCATATCTGCAGATTACCTGGTGGGGCATTTAACTCTTCTGTCTCAAGGCCTATCTGAGCTTAAAAAGTCAGTATATTTGCTCCTATTTGGGTGTGATTCCATGTCACAAATTTTCAGGCAGCCTGGCAGGTTTGAAGGTGGCTGTCTACCATCGCATTTCTACTCCTCAAATACAAGCACACTCTCAGCAGTGCCAGTTTGCATAGTAATACTATAAACCTGCCCTTTGAAATTGCCTGATTTTTCAAAAGGCTTTGAAAAATAATTTTTTAACAAAATTGTTGTGCAGGTCTGAATAAGAGTATGGTGCAGCTCAGGTGTGAATAGCCTAAGTGAAGAGCAAAACTGTAAAACTGGGCAAAGGAGGGTCAGCAACAGAGGAAATTAACTCCACAGCTGAAGGATTACTGGAGTCAAATCATATCCTTGGTGGAAGCTGACTCAGCCAAAAGACATCAACACATCCTTCATCACTATGTGTGGACTGATCACAAGCCCTTCACTCTAGTTCTGCTTGCTGAAGAACTGTGTGTGCCCATGGCAGCAAAGCTGGGGTAGTTTTTTATGGGAACAGCCACATTTCTGTGTTAATACAGACCAACACCAACTGGTGGATTTTACAGGAGGAGACATATACATTACAGTAGTGTGATACTGAAATTCATGTGGCCTCCAGACATTTCAATCAGACTCAGGACTCAATAGCACTTAATAATTGATACATAGGCGAAAAGCAATAAAGTTTGAGAGATTTTTATAAAATATTTCTTTCTGTTATAACTAGCTTAAAAGACGAATGCAAATTTGTTGATTGTTAAAAGTTGTTCAAACTAATTAATGCTACTTAATTTAAATATTTTAAAATATTGATGCAAGAGAAATAGCTTTATTTGACAGCTATTTATCTCAAAGTTACTCAGACTGAAAACATAGGCAATCAAACAATATCTGCTTTACTGAATTAATGGGGATAATAATGCAACACTTCTAACAATGTTATTTCCATTCAATTTTTTTCAGTAAGGCTCCTTATATATCCTCCTTTCTGTACCAGTGTTTTTCATTTTACTTGTAAAAAGACAGATTTAAAAAAGAAACTGAAAGCAAGAAGAGGAGGTATTTTCATAGAGCAATATTAAATTATTGACAAGAGGACAAATGAGTAACACAGGTGGAACACGGAGATTCTCAGTAGTTTTATAGAAAAATGTCTGAAATGGGAAGCAAGGGACATGAGGCACTAAATGATGAAAAACTGACATCTTCCTTAAACACTGAGTTTTATGTTCTTCTGGGATTTACGTTCTTTGGTTTGGCCTTTATCCCTCTTGCTGACAAATAGCTTTAACAAGGCTTTGTCCTACTGTCATCTAAAAATCTGTCTTAGTATTCTCTTTAGGCCTGATTCTCTTCAGGCCTGATTCTCTTCTTACCAGCCTCAGTGTAAATCAGAGGTGAAGAAAATCAGTACAGTTGAAATTGCCTGAGATCACAGTAATATCTTTTCTGTGACGTTTAATATTTCTGTGTGCATATTCCAAATTGAGCATTTGCAGACCTGTATATAAGATTTCTAACTACTGAGTTAACTTATTTTATCTCAGTTGGTTTTTTACCCATTAAAACCCTTCAGACCTCTCAGTGACTTCAGATTTACACTGAAGTTTAATATGAAGAACTGCATGCTCTTGGTGTTTTATTTGCTATATTTTTGTAGTGTTACCAAATTAATACAAATTTCCTCAGGGAATAATTAACTTCCAAGACTTTTTAAACATAGGACATATTACTGAATTGTTATGTAACTGTTCAAATCCTTGTCTATAGGCACGGGAGACAATGAGGTTATATTTATATTATGAGACAGAGGAATACATTGTCATCCTTGGGTCTATGGTCTGTCCATATTCTGACACTATATTCCAATAAACCTCAACTATGATTGTAGTTCCATGAAAAAGAAGATGTGAAACATGTAATCCAAAAATATGTGATATTATAATGCAAAATTTTTCAGATTTCTGCTGTGATGATCAAGTGGATTAGAGAGAAGTGAGGGCATCTCTATTCCACACACACAATGGGATTGTAGTTTTAGGTGTCAAGGAGAGAGAGAAAGATTACAAAATGGATACTTTCTACTAATAGTAAATTGCTGTGGATGGTGGAGTTAAGAAGAAGATTCATTTCCACATATAAAGGTCTTGTCACCAAGGCCAGCTGGGCATGAAATGGAGTACCCATGCACAAGAATTCTTAAGCAGATTACTGGCTTGGAGTTGCTTGGATATGCAGAGAAGAAACACTGTAATGGCTATATCGTTCCTGCTACCTGTAGTTGTGCTTAAAAGTATTTTATATGAATCTTAGTTGCAGTCATATTTGTACTGGAGCAAAAGGCATACCCTGGGAGGCATAGCTCCTTTCCAGAGCTCATCCTGGGATGTCAGAGTTTTATGTCGTCTATCTGAGTTTGAAGGTTCAGGTTTGCCCTAAAGGATTATAACATTTGCTAAACTGTCATTTTCCTTGAACAGGAGCTGGAGTGTGTTTACATTAGCATGCAGTTTTAAGCCAATGCAGCTGAGTTCACTGATATGTTTGACTGACAGTTGGCAACTTGTGCTTAGTATTCAATTTTGAAACATCTTAAAACCTTCATTTAATAAAAGCATTTACATTTCAAATTCTATGAAATACTTCATTCAGGCTGCAAGGTAATACATCTTGCTTAACCTGTTTTCAATATGAATGCCTTATTTGGCTATTAATTTTACAAGTATTTCACCAGATTCCTACTGGGATTCTGCTTCTGTGCCTTTTTCTTCTTTACAAAGATGGAGAGACAAGTGAAAGAATAGAATACAATTCAGAAAGAAACTTTGACTGCCATTTCACACATCCTAAACAGCAAGAGTTTACATCTCTGTCTCAGTCCAGCAAAACGAGTTTCCTAATCAACATAATGGATTTAGACAAAACAGGCAAAATTTGTCACTGGGAGCAAAAACTGAAATTTATATGAATCAACCATCAGTTTGAAAAATGTAGACAACCCTGGCATGTACTGCTACAGTGGTTCTGCTTAAATCCATCCATGACAGCTCTGAATGGCTGCTGCCCTAGTTACTAGAGTGCCCAGACATTTGTTGTCCAAGTGCAGAAGAACCCAACTATGCATAAGGTTGGCTTGTTGTCAAAACTCTGCAATGTTCCTGAATTTGAAGTAGTTCATGCTCTTTTATATATGGAGAAACCTCCTCAGATCAAAGCTCCTGGATTGTTAGCGTGGAAACGCTGACTACTTACTCACCAGGTTAGCTGTTAACTCCCCCTCTAAAAGCAGCACTTGTTGCTTTTCATTCACATTTGTCAGGTTGGCTGTTCCCAAGGGTGAAAGCCCTGCTATTTGTTCCCACTAGCTGCTCTTGTCATTAGCTCCTTCCATTAGCTTTTCATATCAGCCATTCTGAATAACTGTTCTCTCTGTTAGCTGTTCCCATTAACTTGTTCTCCACTAATCACTTCCATTAGTTGTGCCTTCTGACCCACTCCATCAGCCAGG
>VZTE01005863.1:186936-274436 GCA_013397775.1 Eulacestoma nigropectus | reverse complement strand
AACTTGTGGTGGATGTCAGTGCAGTAGTCTCAGTGGACCTGGGTGTCATTCCAGAGCTCCATAATGCCTGCAATGACATGCCCCTCCCACCCCTCTCTCTGTTCAGAGGAGCTGCCTCCCGAGACAAGGCATTTGATGCACTTTGAGGTAGACATTTAACAACACTGAATGTATACAAGAGAATGCACTAATTGTTTTTTTTTTTTCACTACAGACTCCATAAATGTAAGCAGAAAGCTCACGCTTAAGCTAATTCCTAACACATATCTGTAGAGTAACAGAAATTTACACACCTTTTTTCATGAGTCTTTTCTCATCTCTTTCTTGCTTTCCTTTCTGTAGACTACATAAGAATAAGATTGCTTTTCAAAGGAGTTTAACTCTTTAATTGTTAATTATTATTTTTGTTGTTATCATTACTTTAAGATTGTCATACAATTAGAGGTAAATAAAACAGGACTTTCAGACTTACAAGAAAGAGATGTGGGTATGTTACAGAGGTTGGGAGATGCCTAGATTCCAGCTGGACTTCAAAAGAAGACAAAATATTTCCTTGAAAAAAATGAGGCTCTGTTAGGACATAGGACTAATGTAAGTGTCAGTCCATTAAGATTTAGCATTTAGGGTGCTATTTTTTTCTTTTAGCCATGAGAAAATTAATTGCAAATACATTAACAATTGATCCATAAACCTTTACTGAGTGCCTTGAAAAGGCACGTGAACAGGATTAGTATCTTTTGAAATCCACTGCCATTCCAGGAGCTCAGTGTTGAGCAAGAGAGGTGTTTTGCTCTTGAAAATCTAACGACCAGTTTTGCAATGTCACCAATTTTTTTCAATCATCCAAATACCACCAATTCAATTAAGCTCATAAAGTTCCTACCCATAGTTCTCCAGGATAAGCAGCTCCATTTAAAAGTGAATGCGGACGAGCTTGTGCTGTCCATGTGAAATATTGTTCAATCAACAGCCAAAGTTTTACTTGTCAGTTTTGATATATCCGATAATAGCTGTAGGTTGTTTTGCAATGTCCAATGTTCTGTGAAGATGGGCTTTTCATATTCTTTATTGTTTTTTTCTGACAAAATGTTGCCTGGACTTTTGCAGTTTTGTGAAATGAAACAACAGTAAAAACTATATATAATTTAACCCTCATAGACCTAGCTAGACTGCAGATAAGCATCTTTCCCAGGCTTATGGCTAGTTTTGGCCAGGATATAATGAGTTCCTGTTCATTGATCCCTTATAAGCATCCTCAATGATTGAACATAACCCCATGCACAGCAGGCAGTCATTCATTTGTGCCCCTTTTCAACTCCATTTTAATCAGCATTTGACACTGTTGAAGATCAAATCCATAATTAAGCTTCACAGACAGTCAGAGTTTTGGCAAATGAAAGCCAAAAAAAACCAAAAATTGGAGATACTTTTGTAGTCAAGCATCTATAAAAATTCTGCATTATGTACTCTTGGTGCCCAATGATTTATTTGTACTTAATGGCTCTTTGTTTCTTTTTTTCTCATTTTCTCTGCTGAGGTTATTACCCTGCATTATTAACACACTCATGTGTGACTCTATTTATTTTTTACTGGTGGGAATACAGTTTTTTAGAAACAGCTGTTTATTGTATATATGGGTTTAAAGTAAAGGTACCCAAACACACTCACAAATCAACTTAATAAGCATCCTGATAAATAGCACGGCTGCTTAATTGGGACAATTGCTAGGGAACAGATTCAATGACCCCAATCAGTGAATTAATGGCACACCTAGTTGTGAAAAGTCCATTTAAATGATATGCTTGGTGTTGTCTGCTGCCTAGTCACAGTAGTTAACAGGTGTGAATTGGTGTTCATAGCATAAATTTCCTGCTGTTTGACCCTTTGTTCACTTCAGGTTGCTTCTCTACTCTTTCATAGTTGCTAAGTGAATGGAAATTACTGGATTTATCTTAAATTTATCAGACTATTTTAACGCCTTTATAAGAGCCAATTCTAAAAGTAAGATTATTTAGAGAGAGGTCTCTGTGGGAACGTTTCTAATTATTTACTGGGTAGGCAAAATGAAACCCATTTTCCATGCCATATTCGGCCACATGCTTTTCAAGTAAGTAAGTTCTAGAGTAACTAATAAACTGCATTTTAGACAGAACTTCAGCTTATTAATCTGGTTTCTGGGGGAATGCACCATTTCTATGAACTTTGCTGATTCCGTGATTAAGAGCCCTGTAGGAACAGCTAAATAGTGTAATATCTAAACTGTCTGGTGCCTCTTCCCAGAAGTGGACATTTCTGACTCCTGAAATCCACTAAGAGCAATGGGGCTGTGCGTCCCGTGGGCCAGTGTGCTGATTTGTCTGCTCAGTGTTTGTTTTCTGAGTGTGGTAAAGATCAGTCTGCACAGCTGATAGGGCTAGATTTAAAAACAACACAGACAAAACTATTTCTCCCTCCATGTTTGTGATATCTGGAGGTTGTTAGATAAGTATTCTTTTGGTTCTCTTGTTTTATATTTCCTTTCTCATCCTTAGGAAGTTTATCCCTTATGGAAAAAATGCAAAAGAATAGAAACATAATAAATTGACTGAAGTAAATAAACATGTCCTTTTCTCTTCTCTTCCTGACTGAATCTGTCACTTAAAGTTGTCTCTAATGGGAGTTTGTCAGCTAAATAAAACTGTTCAGCTGCTTTCTCTAAGTTGCCATCAAGCAAATCTGACCAGATATGAAAAAGCTACCCTGTCATAAAGTTTTATGAGGATAGTTGAAAGATTTATAGATGCAATCATATTAAAAACCTTCTTTTGTCAAAGAAGAAGATGAAAGAAGAGAAATCCATGAAGTTCATAACTGGTCTCTGAAGTGCTCAAATACAGGACGGATGCTACTGAAAACCTTGTTATGTAGTATCTTATGTTTCAGCACACTACAAGATTTCAAACATGCTTATACATCCCAGGAGTTAGATGTGCGAGGAAAGAGGCCATACATGATCTGTGGCTGCCATATGACGTTCAGCAGGCAGTTCAACACTTCACTGACTCAGCTGATAGCCCTGGTAGAGTATGTCAAAGCTAAAGATCCATCTCCAATGCCAGCCATCCAGAGCACGTTGCAACTTCAAGGCAAACTCAAGACACTAAAACTGTCAGTGCAGTGGTAAGGGAGATGGAATAAATGGGTGGGACAGCATTAAAAAAGGGCTTTCACTCAATTCCCATCATTTTTTCACTTCCAGCCTTTTCTGAAGCCATTGAATCAACTTGCATTGCCAATAAGTAACCAAACAGAGAGACCAATACCTTTTTCTCTTTCATTTTAAAGAAACCAAAGCTTCTTTTAGAAAATAACATAGGAGGTTTAAAAATGTAGTTTTGCTTGGAAATCTTTTAAAATGAAAGGCCTCCTGGGCAACAGTTAACAGCAATGTTAGTCAAATGGCAGGGTGTGGCACTGCAGGTTTTGGCACAGTAGAAGAAGCCATGTGCTGCAGGAGGTATATAAGAGAATTGTTAACACTGGCAGAACAAGTTTCAAAGTCCAGTTTCACGCCTGATAGTAACAGCTAACTACACATACCTTCAGCTATAGCTCCACCAAGGAAGGGAAAGCACCCTATTGAGACAGCTGGTTGTGCACATGTAGGTACAGCTATAGGTATCTCTTATTTATAAGAAAGCAGTAGACAGGGAATAGATAACAGATTTTTTTTTTTTACTTTTTTTTATATTTTACTTCTTTTGTTGTACATGTTCCTCTGTGTCAGCTCTTTGACTGTACATTACCTGAAATAGCAAGCAGAACTGTATCAGCCTATTGCCCTATTTAGGAAATATTGAGCTGATTACAGTTGTTAATTTCTTTTCATATATCTGCTTTTCTTCCTTTGTTTTGGAGTTTCATTTCCAAGCAAGAATACCTTCAAATGGCCAAAGACAACCTTTAATTGAAAACTTGAATACACGCTGAATGTGTCACAGTGCTCGGACAGTCACTGTACACAAACATTTATATTCAATGAAAGGAAAGTCCCACTAACCAAACCCAGCTTGATTGGAATCTGAGACTGCCAAGTAGTATTTGTCAGGCATAGCTACAGCACAGAGGCAGTAATACACTGTTTTCAGCCAGATGGATGTAGGGAGGTCAACAAGGGACCTAAGGGGTGCCTGGCTGAAGGTATTGCAAGTGCTGTAGAAAAATTTTTGAAAAACATTCTACTCTGAACAATTGAAAGTATCTAGTAATTGTTCTTCTCATGGAGATTTAGTCAATAACAGCTAAAATAGTTTTAACTTTTTTTATTTTTTAATTTCAAACTCTCTACTAGTTTGGTATAGATCAATAGCCACAGAAATCACATAAAACCGTGACAGCAGTCAAGATGTACACAACAGTGTAAAGCATCAATTAAAACTACATACACACGTGTCTTGGGGTGACTTTATGATGTTGTATCCCATATCGTCCAGGCGTGAATTTTGTGCCTTTCTGTGCCTTTAAACTGAGCCCGAGAGGGGAGAGAAAGAAATAGCCAGACAAACTTTTTCAAAACAGTTCTGTGTTTCAAGGTCACTACTTTTTTTCCTGCACTTGGCGGCTGCAGGGAGATAGCTGCTGCTGCAGCGGGGCAGAGGAAGCACCCTTCTTGTTTCTTCAGCCAGTTTTTTTCGGCTCTGTTTCTTCAGAGAGAGATGGAGAGTTAAGCTTTGTTCTGGGACTTCGTTTTTTTGGGTTTTTTTCCCTTCTTCTCTACTGGACTGTTTCAGCAACATCAGAACACATGAGGAGGGCTTTCCACAAAGGCCCCAGTGGTGGGCCCAGGCCGACCCCGCTCCGAAGAGGAGAGAGAGAGACCACACCCAAGGAAGGACTCTCAAATCTTCCCAGGTTTCCTCTCCCCAGCGAGAGGTTTTATTATTTAGCATTATTGTTCTTTTCCTGTGTGTTTGTTAAATAAATAGTTTTTATTCCTCTTTCACTTTCCTCCGAGGAAATATTTCTTTCCCGAACCCGGTGGGGGAGGGGCGGCTGTAACCTGCCTTCTATCAGAGAACGTTCAAATTAGGACGTTCCTCCAAATTTGTCTCCAAACCGGGACAACATGCTGTATGAGGACATCAAATTATTTATATATATTTTAACTCTAACATTCCAGAGGATGTAATCCTTACACAAGTGTCTTTTTGGTTATTTGCTTAGACCACATAATCATTATACCAAATATAAGCTGTTCTCTAAATTTTTTTAAAAATCCTACATTGATATTTAGTGTGAAATAAAGTGACTGACATGTGAAGATACCTTGCACAATGTGGCAGAGATCTTGTTAAATTATCCGTGGTATTGGGAACTTGCAGGTCGTTGACTATCCCAATTTAATTTGGCTAGTACAGAACATT
Source organism: Eulacestoma nigropectus (assembly GCA_013397775.1). NCBI lineage: Eukaryota > Metazoa > Chordata > Aves > Passeriformes > Eulacestoma > Eulacestoma nigropectus. The sequence goes on along the minus strand of VZTE01005863.1, from coordinate 269,034 downwards.
TCTAATAATTAATACTGTAATAACACTTAATGATCTGCACTCATGCAATCTGAAAAACCAGCTAATGGTGCAGTTTTTAGCGACTGCACAAACAGCAAGTTTTAAATTTGTCAAATGCTGCTATTTCAGCAATCACACAGTCATGCAGAAGACCCTGCCTGTGGGGCTATCACTGATCCAGTCACTAGAGGCTTGGCCATGATGTAGCAAGAAGTGAAGGACTTGGTCTCAAGGGGGATGTTCCTTTGGAATTAAAAATGGGAGCACTATGTTCACAAGGAACCACTAACACTCCTTATTTCCTTCTTGTTCCAGGGCTGTGAACAGAAGGGATAAGAAGACAGAGGGAAATGGAAGATCAGAATAAAAAACCCCAATCTGTTTACTTATCTCATAGTCGTATGTTAATTTTAGAACTAACTTCTCTTGGAATTCCTTACTCACAGTCTCTACATGAAATGGTCTGGGTGGTATAAAAGTAGGCTTTATTCTGTAGTCAGGGCAGTAAGGTCATCAGCACTGGTTTGTATCCTGCAAGGTAGTAGAGTTTAACCCTCTGAAAGAGTAGATGGACACTGTCTTTTACATCTATTTCAAACATTTTTTCATGATGAAGGTTTTAGGGAAAATTCCCATTGGTCAATAATGGAAATGACTTTTGAAATGAACAATTAAAATCAACAAATTCCAATTTTTCCCCCACTACTATGTCCTGTACTTGAGAATGCATACAAGTTAACTCCTTGGTGCTATAAATTCTAAGTACATTTATCCAGGAAATAGAGTAGGGTAGTCTTTAAAACAGTAGAATTTCACTGAAGACATTAGTCCAAATACGAACACTAAGTTAAATATTGCTAACCCACATTCAGGATTATGGAGCTGCTTTTAATTACACTGTGGTCCTTGCTTTAGAAAGTGGCTTTATTGACAAACAGTGATTCAGCTAAAGTGAGAAGGTAAACATTGCACCCTTTCCTGCATGCAAGAAGGAAAGCTCAGGAAGAAAAATGGTTAACTACCAAGTAAATTAATGAGAGAATAGAAACATCTCATTTTGACTGAAAGACAGATCTCATGTGAGTTTACAGAGGAATCTACATGAACAAGATCTAAGTGAAACAGCTTAGATTTTGAGGGAATGATAAGAGGTTTATCCTCTTCCATTAGTTTAACTAAAAATCACAGACTTCCCAATTAAATCAGGACCACATGAAGATTTATTAAAAAAAAAAAAAGCTTTATTTTGTACATTTCAGGATGGCCTTTATCCTTGGAATTTTAAAATTAAGATTTTTTTAAAATCTTTTATTATTTTGTTCCTGTGCTTAGTGCTGGGAGCCAGCAATCCAGAAAAACGGATCAAACTGCTTGAGAAATCCAGCAAAAGAGGATGGGCATTTGTGCTTTCTCTTCACAATCTTTTGATATGTACAAATCAATAAAATCCAGTCTTGTAACTAATTTGCTGGTATATGGACTGATGAAGAAAGAACTAAATTTTAAAATTTTAACTTTTTTAAATGGTTTTAAGAAGAGAACAAGAACCTGCACGGAAGTTTCACATCTATCTTCTCCTGAGGGCTCTTTTAATTAGCTTTTAATGTCAGAATTTTAGTAGGTTATTTTAGTGAGATGGATACCTGCCTTTTATTTCCACCTGTAAAAGAATATGTCCATTCCTTCTAGAAGGTGGCTCACTTACTTTAGGCCATAGTTCAGTTTATCTGACTGCTATAATCACAGACATGCTCCTTACATGCAGCATCAGGGCCTCATCTGTAATGATGATTGAACTGTGAGAACTCAAAAATGAAGGACTACTAGCCAAAATGTAGCCCATGTGATCATTGTCGAAACTGTTGAAAAACCTCATTGTTCTTGTCTGGCAGTGTAATCCTGGCTCTAGTAATTTCAAGAGAAAAAAATCCCATTGTTTTAATGGATGTAGTCTCACCATAAATATGTTTTATGAATATACCAGTATACTCCATATTTTTACCTATAATTTATTACATCTTTTTTCTTGTTTGTCATTCACCTAGAAGTCAGTAGCATTTATTAATCTAGAGAGGTCTGAGTACATGCAAATAAGATTTCAAGTGTCCCTCAAATCTGTTAAAAAAAGGCACATAACTAATCCAAAGCATTTAATGAGTTACTAGTCTGCACAGCAGATTAAATTAGCAACACACAGGATTTTTTTCAGTTTGTTTGTCTTTGTATCCCATTACAATATTCCATTGCATTAGGATATCAGGAAATACACAAGGCTAATGAAAAAACTAAAAACATAGAAACAAACAGCTCATTAAAGTTCATGCAGGCCCTAAAATATGAAGTTATATGGCCCTTCCATGCTTATTTAAAGATATCAGTCAAAGAAATAAGCAAAAGAGACGTAAAATGTTTGTAAAACTTTCATGTGTAATTTTGATGGATGCAGAGTCATACATTAGCATGTGGTTTCACATATTGTTAACAAAGATTACTGAGTCTAGAAACTTAATTTAGCCATTTATTTCAACTCTCTAGTGATAAGAATACCAGTCATGACTGGAATAACTGGATTATCTACAATAACAAACACACTTCATTTCTGGGTTTTTTTATTCATTTTCCCCTTTTCCTTTTTGTTTCTATTTCCCCCCTTTCTTCTTCTTCTTTTTTTCCAAGATGATATATTTATTGAATTTGTAAATATACTGAAGTATAACTCCCCATATATGGCTGAAGCAAATATGGCTAAGCAGATGACGGCCATTTCACCTCACAAACACAATGACTTTTCTTGCCAAGACATGAGACAAAACCTCTCTGAGACAAAATGTGAATCAGCAGATCACCAGAGTATCCTTAAAACCCCAAAGCGTAAATGATTGGGAAAAAACATGAATCTGTCATTGGTATGAACAATTTTAGTCAACAGCTTGTGTTGAAAATGAACTGTTTTGCCCTATGTTGTTTATTAACAAGAAATAATTTGTCAGAAATATCACTGAACTTGGTTTTTTCCTAACTTGAAGGAATAAAAGGAAATTCCAGTCTGCAGTAAAACACTGGAGAATTAATGCAACTGCAAAATTTAAGTCATCTTTTTCTGAGATTTTCTGCCCCTACTCTTTGAAAGCTGTAGTCATTGAAAATGATGTAAGATTTATTTCCCACCATGCCAAACTTGAAGAATGTCCAAGTTTAATATCAACCTCAAAAAAGATCTGCTGACAAGTAAACTATTGCCAATAAATATTCTTAATTCCTACAGAAATCAAAGAACAATGAAACTCAATAGCATTTTCAGGTACTCAAAACTGTCAGTAAAAAAGAAAATTAAAACTATCAAAAGTTTGTTTCTATACGGAATAAATGACTTGAGCAGAAGAGACTGTCAGCACCTCAACAACGTGTGAGACAACAGTGTTGTGTTTTAGTAAAACATGCTCTGTGTTTTATTCAATGAAGCACTGAATTGAGATCCAAATTTTTGAGGCCTACTCGAAAACATATGGACAGTACTTTCTCAGTACTTAACTCAGATACCCCCAGTTTATGTTACAGTCTAGAAGTCCTCTTAACTGCAAGTGGTCAATCTATTTTAGGATATGGCACAGAGCTTGCACCACGTGTTCTTCAGAATCCTCTGGCAATTTTATGTGACCATTTTTCCTAACAAAGACAGCTGCTCTTAAAAGATGTTTTGAATTGAAGGAACACCTTTGATGTTCTATCTGAAATTCTATGACTTTCCAAAAAGACATGTTCTGGTCATCTGTATCACTTTACTTAACTGGCTTCCTTACGGTACTATTGCATTTACAGTTTGTTATCACAGTCCTAGTTTTTTTGTAGCAATCATTGAAATAACTCAGGCATTCAATCCTGGCAAGCCACAGACTATTCGGCACTTTGAAATTCATAGATTTAACAGCATAGTGTCAGATCATTTTTCATAACCCTTGTTTCCTTGTCAGCATGTCATAGCCAGTAAAGAGCTGCTAGATTAGTACAAATATATAAATCTTTTCTCAGCTTCACCTCACTGCTGTTTAATACACCACTGTGCTTACTAGTTTAAAATACCTTCTGTTTGGAGAAACGCATATTTATTATTATTATTAGGGAGTTTTTGTGCAATTTCCCTGAGCACAGGCTGACAGCTGCATAGCACTTTGTCATTTATCATTGTACACAAGATCTGTCAACTTGGGAAACAATTTCAATAAAAAAAAATCTGCATGAAATTACTTTGTGAGAGGAAAAAAAGCCCAAGTTCTGTCTATTGTGTGTGCAATTTTGTAGCTCTGTTTATTTATTTATTTTTGTCTACTTTTTCTCTTCTTCTTTTTTTTTTTTTTTAATTTTGGCTGTGAAAGGTACTTAATGTACCAAAAACAATTTGTAAAAGCATTATTTCACCAATTGGAAGTGTGTACGCCTTGCTGAGGTCTCCCTTATCTAACTGTTGCTAATACATTTTCATGCTGTGCTCTTATGGCTTCATTTTACAGTTGACGAGATCACCCACTCCATGCTGTGTTGGAAATGGGACCCTCGTCACTCTAGTCCACAGAGTGCACTTAACATGTGAACAACAAACAACAAAAAGTTACTGCTTTAAAACATCTTCTTCATCCCTTTATCCCTTCATTGGAAACAGCCTTGCTTTTATGGCTTGGTTTAATAAACTAAAGCATAACAATCATGTAAATAAGAAATCCTGTACCTATCAAAATGGGAGGATTTACTCACCTATAGATTCTGTTGAGTTAACTTCAGAGGAGGTCAATAACACTCTGCAGATTCTTCTAAAACATATAGCAGTCATCCTCTGCTGACCTCATCCTCAAAGTTTACATCAGGGGAAATATTTTTTTTTTTCATGACACAGCATTTTTCTTCACTTTTGTTTAATTTCTTATACATCTTGCCCTGTAACTAGATAAACATCTTAGGCCTGCGGTTAATAAAACCAATTGGGGCAATAATTGCTGTGAAATTATGTTCTGGAGAGCTGAAAAGGAGGGATCAGTATTGGAGTCTCTTGTTTTCCACCCTGTCAGTTTTTTTTCTAGCTATAGATTTGTTGTCATCAGTGCCTGATGATTCTGCTGACACTCCTGTCAGAAAATGAATTTTGCACTCCCCACTTGACTGACTCCATTCATAGTGTGTAACTCTGTCAAAAAGTGCCACTCTCAAGCTCACTCACTCGTGTGTTTGCATTTTCAACACCAGTGCTGAGTGGACAGACAGACACATAAAACCATGAAATATTCAGAAGGCATATTTCACCCTTAATTTATAGTTCTTTATTGTCCTTGTGAAATGCCATGTGTTCCATGCTTTAAATTGCTTGACTTCAAAAATATTTCTTTTGGAGGAAGAAAATTTTGCAGATTCTGTACTTGAATTAAAGCACAGATTTTAAGTTCTGTCAGATTTCTTGATGAAACTAATATTTGAATGTATGTCGTTAATGCCACTCAGTTTCATATACTACTATTGATAAAAATAGGCCTTTCATAGAAGACTAGTTTGAGTTAAAATGACAGATGTCTTCAAAACTTGGTCCATAGAAATGACTCAGTAATAGTGTAAAATGTAATAATTGGATGATCGTCTAGAGCCTGAATTATTCAGACTAAATGATTGCAGGGAGAATTCTTGTTTATGAGGAACCAATCAGCCTTTAGTGGCTGTTGCTGGACACTGCATTAAAATGCACGAGTCTGCCTACAGGCAACCTGGTTCCAAAATGCAAAAATCACAAATCTTTTTAAGTGTGAGCAGAAAGTGCTTGCATACCACAATGAATGGCATCACAAGAGGTCATCTCTGTAGCAAGGCCAACTGTTTGAGAAATCACTTCATTATACAAGGAGTAGAATAGAGTTGACTAGAGTACAGCAAGTTTGATAAAAACATACAAAAAATAGTTTGGGCACTGCAAAGACTGCTAACCTATTGTTATTAATACACTGATAAAAAATTAAGAGCTATTGGAAGAAAAAGGCTATCAGGCTATCAACAAAATGAAGATCAACAACATCTTTTAAATAAGTTATGGTCATTTTGGTTTCAGAATAATTATTTCAAAGAATCTGTCTATTTATTTTTTTAATAGTAAAGTCTTCTATCTTGAAGAAAATAGCAAGGTTATTGTCTTTCTTTTTGCTTTAATCTCTGGGATTTGGTTCCAGAAGGCAAATTTTTTCCTCCAAGACAATTATAACTCTAAAAACAAATGAAATGTAATTACCTTTTTATTGACACATTAAAAGGAAATAAATAGTATAATCAGCAGTTATATGCTTTCCTCAAAGGTGTTGCTTTCATAAGCATTATGATCAGCTAACCAGATTCAGAGAAGTGGGAGAAAGTGGTGGGAAGAGGGCTTTCATGAAAGAGTATGGAGTCAGTGATTTCATGCAAAAAAGGAGTATTTCTAACATACACTGTTACAGGAACATCTGACTGAATTGAAAGATGCAGGGGGTAAAATTATCTTATCAATTTTTAGATATCATTGCTTTTCACCTTTATGTACAATATTTCATGACTTTACAATTATGCTTCCCAAAGACTTCATACTTGTATTGTTTGGGAGCAAAAATTTCTGAAGATTTAAATAAACAGTCTCTACAAAGGATACCACTGGATCTAGAGTTTTAATAAAATATCTCTACAGATGATACTTGCAGTTACCAGGTAAAGAAGGTCATCACAACTGGTTGTTCAATTTTCTATGACAGACACTGAAAATTATTAGCCTTTTAAGAAATGATCAGTGAGAAGAAGTTTTTGATCTTGAAGAGCTTTAATACATAGTACACTTACTTTTTTTTAACCAACCTTCTGGACAGTAATCTCCAGTTTGAATGACAACTTTCTTTGCACTTTGACAGATAGGCTTAAATCTAAAAAGACACTTTTTTGATGGAAATAAAGAAAGAGAAGGGTCTCATAATGCTTAAATTGTATCAACCTATTGCTAAATGGAAAAAAAGAGAAATCCTCCTCTAAATATCCAGAAAGAAATTATCACAGAGCAGTAAAAAAATTAACAAATGAGTGACTGAAACATTTATTCAATCAGAGAAACAGATAGAGTTTAAAGGGAGAAAAAAATCACAGAGAAATTAAAACAATTACCAGTTATTTTAGGAAATAAATATTCAGTAATGTCTTCTGAGGATTTGACCGAAGTGGTGCCAATGTCTCACAACATTTTGGATGAAGTTACAAATACATAGAGGAGCAGTCAGAACATTTGATCCAAAAAATTACAGATCAAGGATCTGATACACACAGGGGTTATTTGAAAAATGACTGTCTAGAGCTGAAGCAGAGTGCCTCACATACATTGTTGCTATAAAAAGAAGGGATAAGGAGAAGGAAGGACAAAAGAATGAAGAAGGGACCTAAATGACAAAAATGGGAACTTCTATGACCGTTTTTTTTCTACTTTGAAGTAAAATGCAAAAATGAAGAGTCATGATTAAACACAAGAGTGAAAAGGCAGAAAAGTTCTGTTTAGAAAGTCTACTTAAACTAATCGTTTCCTCTTGCCTGTTATTTATTACAACCCAAGTGTACAACCTAGTGTCACCCCACTCAGGTGGAAATGTGAGCATGTGGGCTATTTAATATAGTAATTTGCCTAATGTAGCACAATTACAGAAATGCGCTGAGTAACTCTGGGCTGATTCCCCAGGAAAGAATTCTTTATGGAGTGCCTACAAGGTACACCTGTGCCTCATTACCTGAATCGATATTTTTGCCATGTTGATTTGAAGGACAAAATAGACTTAGGAGATTCTACTTCCATAATTACAAAGAACATAAAGAAGAGACATTAAAACTGGAAGAAAAACTTAAAAACCTGCCGCACAGTACAACAGGACAGCAAAAATACAAGGCTAGCTCTAACTTTGCACCTAGGAGCCTCTGTATAGCAAACAATTCCATTTTGTTAACAAGCCACAAGCGTACACTTAAGAAGCAAGTGAACAAATGTAATTGTGAGAAGTACAATGATGCTTCTAAGTCTAAATTGTGTTCCTCTCAAGGCACATGTGTTCATCTATTGTATAGTATTTTTTGTGTGGTTTTATCTTTCTCCTCTATTTTAAAACAAATTAATGGCTTTCCCTTAACGATCTAAAAGAGGTTAAGGTGTAAACTTTAAAGGATTTATTTTCAAATATGTCACATCTCCTCTTTCTGTATTATTAAAATAAAGTAATCATCATCTTTTCTTTCTCTGTATTCCTGGCTTTGGTCTGGCCTGTGAGGTCAATACAGACTAAAGGCCATTAATATCTGATAACTGCAAAGGACTTGTATTAAACACTGATACTCCCATTATGATCTCTGGTGAATAGGTTTCCATATCAGAAAAACACCATTAGAGTTATCAGCAGCTGGCACAGCTTTAACCTCAGCAGAGGCCAAGGAACAAATAAACAGAGACTGAAATACCCCATTATCTCTAGAGGTACTTACTACTACTCTGAGCGCAGGTAGCTTGGTGAGGTACCAGGGGGTAAATTTGCCCTCTGTCTGCTTCTGCCATACCCATTTGTCGCACAGATGTAACCTCCATGACTGACAATCTGACCACTGTGACTAGCTTTTCATTCAGTTTATTTGCTCTTAAGCCTTCTTTGCAGACACCCTTTATTTTAGAGAATCAAATACATTGGAAAATAATCCAGATGTTCAGACAGCTTCAAAGGTAAGGCTATGCTGAAATTTGTACTGAAAGCAGGACTTTTAACCTTTCACACTTTGATGACTTAAATTAGTCTCCACATTTAAAACCCGTATTTTTCATGGGTCAATTTCATTCTCAGTAATTTATGTATGTCTTGTATGAGAAAAGATCCACACACTGTGGCAGTACAAACACATAAAATAAATGCTTCAGAAAGCCCCCAAGATTATACCACTTCCATCTCCAGCGGTTGATCCATATTTAACACATTTATCATGTGCAGTTCTGCACAAACCACCTCAGATGCGAATGGCTTTTGTGATTTGAGCCTTACAGTCAGAAACAATTTCAGAGTGACACAGAAATTCCAGTGGACTGCTGAGGCCTTCTAGTCACTTCCTTTTCCAAATACTGCCAGCTGCACTAAGGTGAAGTGTGTCTCTGGCTAACTGGTACCAAAACTGGCAGTCTGGTATGGAATAAACTTGTCTGTGGGTATTAGGATTGGGATGTAGGAGGGTGCATAAGGAGAGTTTTGTCTGGAGGTGAATCTGGATTTAACCAATTCATTCTGGATTTTTAGCAGAGGCATTAGCAGCAAATGCTCAAGGGAGTGTATACATTGAAGAAAAGCATGTGGTATCAGGCTGAGAGAGCTGGGGCTGCTCAGTCTGGAGAAGAGAAGGTTCTGGGGAGACCTTATCACAGTCTTCGTGTGCCTGAAGGGGGCTTACAAAAAGGCTGAAGAGGGACTTTTTACAAAGAGTGGTAGGACAAGGGATAATGGCTTTAAGCTGAAGGAAGGCCAATTTAGATTAGACATTAGGAAGAAATTCTTTACTGTGAGGGTGGTTAGGCATCAGCACAGGTTGTCCAGAGATGTTGTGGATGCCCCATCCCTGGCAGTGTTCAAGGCCAGGCTGGAAGGGTCCTGAGCAACCAGGTCTAGTGGGAGGTGTCCCTGCCCATGGCAGTGTTTTTGGACTGAGGTGATATTTAAACTCCCTTTCAACCCAAACCATTCTGTCATTCCATGATTCCATGACATTGCAGTCATCATCACCTTAAACAGTAAAGAGAGCTTAATGAGAAAGACTCACCACTAATCACATGCAGAGTCAATGCCACTCTACATGTTGCTTGTTGCCTGGAAAGGAACATAAGTCCTTATATACAAGGTGGAAAAGGAAAAGAGCTTAAAGTTTAATCTCAAAAAGCTTCTACTTACCCATGTCTTCCATTTTCACTCCCCATCCTGCCTTCAGAAGGCAAAAATAAATTGCTGTACTGTTTGCAGACCATTAGCACTTGCTGATGGCGCGGCACCTGGAATCAGAAAAAAAATCTGCCTTATGTCTCTGTTGACTGGAAATTCATTTGTATATATATGCTACAAATCACTATCTCCACCAACTGCTTGATATGGAAAGAAGAAAATGATGCTAGTAATGTATGACCCTGAGAGTAGAGGAATTGTAGCTATTTACATCAGTTGTCAGCAACCTGCTGCTTGTTTGCGGTGTTGCTGCATGGATATAGATAACCTCTCTGAAACATTAGCTGAGACAAAGCAAGTAATTCTTTGTTGACACATTGTCAGTTTCTAATTTGTTCTCAAACTGTGAGGTAAATCCTCCATCTCCACTGGAAAAAGGGCCGCTCTATCTCACATCAGTCTTTCTGCCCTTTTCACTTTCTATTCTCAGCTGGAAATGCAGTCGAAAAGGAGTTTCCTGCCCGGAAACTGATAAAATGTACCAACAAAATTATCTGGAGAGTTTAACCTTAGCTGCGGTCCCTTTACATCACCCTGAATAAAAACATAGAGCAACACAGAAGGAAAACTGTGATCCTTATTACAGCAGCATCAGAAATCAGGAGGGCTGCAGCTGCAAGGGACAGAGGTTATCCCTTGAGCTTGAAAAATGTTGCTTTAGGTACAGAAATAGATGCCTCAGAGCCTGGTCTTGGTGAGCGAAAACGAAAAGCTGAGAAACAAAACTAGAGTGATGGCTCTTCATGAAACATCGTTATGTCATGAAGAAACAGTGAGTACTGTGGCAAGGACTTCATCCTCTTTCCACTCCTACTCCTTGGTACCTTTGAGGAGTCTGCACTAAGAATACAGTAAAATGTGATGTGCTAGGAATTTCCTTGTAGAGAGATTGACCTGATTACATTTCACTGGCCATAGGAGCTCATTCTTCTTTCTGACTGCTGCTCAGATAGAAGACTGACAGCTGGACTCCATCACTTGGATTAATGGGTTAAAAGCTGACATCTTTTTAGTATTTTGTACTTTATTTTCTTTATCAGCTTGACTTTCATGCTCAGAGTGCTCTTGCCACAATATTCTTTTGAAAGTACACTTGTCAGGGTCCATTTGCTACTAGCTACCTTGATGGTGACATCAGCGATGGCTGCGGTTTACCTTTTGACCTTAGAGAGGCAGCAGATGGGCCCAGTAATAAATCCCGATTATTAGTGAAGGAGCCAATAGCTTGGAAAGGCAGAAATAAAAGTCAGGCTGTTTTACACTGCAGTTCTTGTTATTTGCTTTGATATGGAGTTGTGGGCCGTGTCAGGGGCAATGTTGAGCAGCCTGGGCTGCCTGAAGCTCTCCACTTGCGGGCAGGCAGTGCGTGCCATGCCTCCAGCCTCCTCTTCCTGCACTTCCTCCAGCAGCCCAAACCACCTCCACGCACGAGTCCACTTCAGCTTTTGACTCCATGACCTAAAAGCAGCAGGTGGAAGGATGTGAGCTCTCAGGGTAGCCAAGGGGCATCCAGAGCTGGGCCCTTCTCCACAGGCTGATGCGGTAATGGCTGATCAATGCCATGCAAGCCCTTGAGGAGGCTGCACGGGGATGGAATGCTGTCAGGAAGAGGCCTCAACACAGCCCAGGTTTGGCAAAGAACAAAGGAACCTCATCACGGTGTTTTTACAGTGTTTTGAAAAGAAATCACAAACCCCCCAAAAAACTATGGCCAGTCTCCTACAGCATCAGTTTCGTGTTCCCTACGCTGGGTTTGCAGGCAGCATGGCTGAGGGCTTGCAGCGGGTACCGACAGTGCCTTGGTCAGGCCTTGGGTACGGCGAATGATGCACAGCTCAGGTCAGACAAATATTTTTCATTTTTGGAATAAAGATGTTTATGTTTTAGACTTGGCTGGTTAGGTTTTTTTTTCCCCAATGTGTATAGTTGGATGGAAGAATTTTCTTGATTGTTTCTAGACGTGTTATGTAGTTTATGTACTCAAATCCTGCAGCAAAATGGTGGTTTTACATGAGTAAAGATAGTAAGATTTTTTCTCTTTTTATAAACAAAAATAGCTCAGCTGCATAAACCAAGTTTTCAAGATCCTCTTGTACCCACATGTACTCACAACATGGATACATCATCATGATCCAGTATGATAGGAGGATGAAGAAATTGTTGTTTTACTTAATTATTAAGTATAAATCACCCAGGAATAATACGTATTAAGATTTTTTTCTCTGAAAATTCTATGTATGGTTTTTGTAATTTTAATATTTTTTTCCTTTTTCTAGGAAGTGTGATAAGGCAAAACACCTTTAGCATCCTTGCCATAAGTCTGTCATAAAAGAAAGAGTGACATAAGTAATTTTGTCTTCTTCTCACTCTGAGTTTTTGTTGATGTTTTGGAACACTTGAAGTTTTCCAGGAATTGCTGTACTCTCAATAGATATAGATGTCTTTCAGATGGGCCTTGTGAACAGACTACAGCTTTTGAACCAAAATAAAAGAAAATGTTTCACTTTTCTTGTCTTAAGAACTTTCCTATTCATTTACTTGGAGGAATAATTTTACTTTGTCTTGTCTTAATTTGCAAACTAATAGTAAACTACTAGTTTTGTACAAAGTGATTTCCAGATGAACAGCAGTTTTTTGGTTTCCCACAAATCACTCATTTAAAATTACAGTGAGTTATCAAGCCATTCCTTCCCCAAAAAGGTATGCCTGACAATTAGGATATTTTTGATTGCTGGCTAAATTTACTTCAGGAATATGATGGAAAAAAGGTCTTTTCACATCAGGAAGTTAATTATTTTTCAAAAATGAACGTCCTTTCTAGGTGGAAAAAAAAAATTTTGCTTTTCAAAATATAATTTTTATAAATATTATTTATTTATTTGAGTAGAATTTTTCTGTTAAAATATTTGATAGTAGTTTTAAATGCAGTGCTGCAATCTTTGTTAGAGAAGTAATAGAAAAAATCAAGTTTGGATGCCATTTTCTATCTCTGTGTCATGTCAATGAAGAATACACATAGGAAATGGGCCCTTATTTTGTATAACAACAAACACAAGCTTATTGTGAAATTATTAACAGCTAGTGGTTTTACTTCATCAGTTGTTAGTTATATCAATGATTTCTGTGCCAGCATGGAAACAGAAGCTCTACTGTTTTGGAGAAGAAAGTGTATGTGTATGTTGTGTGTGTTCCATATAAATTACCCAGGTGTTTTAACACATCCAGGTGGTTTTTTTATTCCTTTTGGAAAAACAGAAAGGAAACAACCCAAGGGCTAATGTTCTAATTATCAGTGGTTGTGCAAGCCTCCAAAAAGCATGTATTCTATAACCCCTGGAAAAATTCTGACATGTTATAAACTGGCTAAATTAGCTTCAATCAGTAAACAAACAAATTGGTGCCAGCACAATAGTACAATAATGCAGTGCATACTAAGTGACTTATTTTCTTAATGCCAAAAATAGCTACATAAACCAATACTAAATAGCTTTGATTTTTCTTTGTATAATTTGAGTTAGAATTTGTAAAAAGTCATAATTGCTAACCTTTAAATAAGAACAGAACTAGAACATCTATTTCTTAGAGATTTCTGGAAAATTCTTGTTTGACTTTGGCTTTCAACACAAATCACATATGATTCAAAATGTTAAAAATGAAACACATTTCATTCAAATGCTGTGGTAACTCTGAAGCTCAGGTGCATGATTTTTTCTAGTTTAGCACTCGAAGAGGAAGAAAAATTCTTCTTCAAGGCAGATCATATTGGGCTAAACTAAGTAATATTGAAATAGGATCGCTTATATAGGAAAAGAGCGTAAAAACCTGTATGGAAAAGTTAAGATACTCCATACAGTGGCCTTTGGAACGAATGTTAGGGCATGAAAATGTAATGAAAAAGCATAATTTTTAGTTCTCTAATTCCTGATGGCTCTTTATCTACTTTTTAGTTCCATACTGGAAGATACTGTGAATATGTGAATTTTCTCTATGGTCCTACCTGATTGCAGAAATGTGGAGAAAATGTTGCAGGAACCATTTCTTTCATTGTTGTGCATATTATTGTTTTTTCCCATCACAGAGTGCGCAAGTATAATCCTTATCTATTATTCTGGTAATAGACTTTGGTTGCAACCTCTCTAAGTGTGAATATAATAAATATACTCTGTAAACATAATTTATCATGTATTTAGGAAATGGAGCCAAATTCAGTTGAGAGTTTTGCAAGGTCTGAAATCCTGTAACTTCTTAAATTTTTGGTTATTGAGTTTTTAAGACAAAATGTTAATATACTGTCTCTCCTGTGTAGGTACACTGTTCTTAACTTAATTTTTCTTTTATGATGACATAATGTCATGTAAGTCATCAAAATGCTGTATACATGTTTTTATCTTCTTTTGACTACTCAACACATTGATGTTAATATCTATGCTGGAATACAGATCATTACATTTATGAATTAGCATGAAATCAAAACAGCATATCTTAAGTACTTCTCTCTTTCCAAATCCAAAATGCTTTTTCCTAAGTGATATAGAAGATTTTTGTCTTCGAAAATTACACAGACAGAGATCTGTAGAAGACAAGGTGTGTATGTTACTGAATACCTTATTTTCTGCCTCTGTCAATAACATACCTATTTTGACCAGTTTATGGTACTGGAAGCTGCATATTTGCTGACAAAAGTGAACTAGACCTATGGACATGAATTTATGCTTTAAATGAGAAACATTTTGTTTTAAGTGTTGTGTTCTCTCCTGTCTTCATTTAGCTACACTAACGTATTTCTCCATGTGAAACTGAATAATTAATTGTCCCAATGGTGCCATCAAGAAAGTGTTTTCAATTGCTGTTTCTGGAGACTCCATTGCTACTCAGCTCCCATGAATACGTCGATAAACATACATGGTTGACTAAAACAGAATATATTTCTTTTACACACTTCGCAGTCTTTTTCAGAGACTATAAGAGACCTAGATATTTAAACTGTTGGTGTTCTTTGTGCAGTAACAGAGTCCTTAAGTCTGAACTGTTGCTTTTCTAGACTGTGATCAATACATTGAAAAAGGAAAATAACTACTGGTAGCCTTACTAAAACACATTTTTACCTAAAAAGAACTCTAATAGTGTAAAAAGACAGCTGTTGGTTTGGGGATTTTCTTTTAAGCTGGAATTTCCTTAGTGTTTCCTCAATTTCATTTGCTGCTTTTTCAGAATCATGCTTGATAACTTTTCTGACAAAACATCTCACATATTTACTGCAATTGACCTCCCCGTGAATTAATCAGGAGTATCTAGAGTATATACAGACATTTTTTCATAATAATTATTCGACATGCAGTTTTGCATCTTTTTCACAGTAGCTTCACACATTATACAGTATGCAGCACAGCTACAGTCATGAGTAGTTTATCCTGGCTTTCCCTTGTCTTCTGAAGGCTATAATGAATCCTGAAAGATATATAAGTGAATCTATCCATCTCTCACGAAGTATTAAGCTCCATCAGGAATTCCCATCTATATCCAGTCTGCTTCTTGGTACCCAAATTAAGAATCCAGAGAAATTACTCCAAACTAAATTACAAGGCAATGCTCTTGCTATGGGATCCCACCTGTCTGCACAGCAGTAGCATTTCTTCTGGGATCTGTCCATTACTATGCATCTGACCGTATTTCATAGCATATTATTTTGCAGCTCCAAATTCTCTGGTCTTGGTTGTGCCCCTGAGATGGTGCATGGAATGCTGCTGGTTCAGTTACAATGCTCCACTAGAATAACCACATATTGTAACTTCCCTGTATGCCTCCTGCATGCTCTCAGCACTCAAGGTCATTGACTATGACTGTTCTTTGTTGTACAGAAGCAAAGCTGCTTCTCATTGCCATTATTATTTTGATCCATGAATGCTTGGGAGACCAAGCAGAAAATTAATTTTTACTTCTGTGTCTATTTTTGTGTCAACCATCTGACAGATTTTCTGCTCTTCCAGAGTATACAGTACATCCACTGGCCTTCCTCCATGAAGAGTTTTGGGTGGTGAGTTTTGAGGGAATCACAGAGACACAGACATTTCTTTTTATATATTGCATCTATTGTGTCCTCTTTAAGTATAAATTGACAGAGATGTTCTGCTGAGTTAACAGTTGACTATTTCAGGGAAAACTGGGAGAGATACCCCATCCCACACCCTTTCTAAGAAATTCAGTAGTTGGGAACCAGAACCAGGGAAGTTCAGACATAAAGCTGTGCAATTATTTTTAACAGGGTGGATAGGTGTTTATTGGTATAACTGACACAGCTATTGTAGATTCTTTCTTAATGCAGAATAGCTACAAATACTTAGTTATGAAGCATTTTGCATAACTTAATACATAAAATGGATGACATGCTTTCAATAACCTTGTATTTATATTACTCATGTCTTACTTTGCTGTGTGTGATTGTCCCTCTCTGTTTATGGCTATAATCCATCTGCAAAAAGGCATCAGGTAATTTTTTTTAAATGCCTTTTGCTGCTCTATGGACAATTTCTTCTTAAAGATGTCATTTAGCCATTGTATGCGTTCTATTGTACCCATCATTTTAGAAAAATCACTTATGTTTATCACACTGCAAGAGTCTTCGGTTAAATCAACACAAAATTTTATCCTTTTCTTCACAATTGCACCTCTAAATGCAAAATTATTAATTCACACTGTTAGCTCACAATCTGCCACAAACTTGCAAGTCTTGCACACTCTACAGAGACCATGATATAATCAACAATCTTCTGATCACTTTCCATTTTGTTTTGGGAATGAAATTTTCCAACACTTGATCCTTGCATGGTCAAGGCATAACTTCTTTATATAGAAAACTTGCCTAACCTAGGTCTCCTGCAGTGTGGTATGGAAAGTTCATTCTGAATCCAACAAAAATTACTATTTTTCAGAAAGAAAATTATGATTTTATAAAACATCATTGTTGAGTTCAAAAGAGATAAGTCAGAATGGTGTAAAGTAGTACGTAGAGATGCAAGTTTTAAGGCTCAAAATACCACTACTAATTCAATATCAAGGATTAGAAGATGACTTAAAAAGCCCATTCTTAGGTGATCAAACTCAATTGATGGTATTTTTCATAAATCACATTCAAATGTGACCTGAAAATAAACTGCCTATTGTTTGCATTAACTCCATCGCATTATAAGTGTCAGGTTCACCTGTTTCATTTTAGCTAGATTCCACTTGAGTTAAAGATTAGGGGCTGAACTAGTCTGTTTTGTGGTGGACTGGATGAACAGGTTGGTAAGTTTTTTTTGATTGCAACATTTAGTTTTCCAAAATCAATCTACATTATTTATGTTTCAGAGATGCCTGGTTTTTACTGTTTGAAGTTTAGCTGTCATGACATGTCCCTCTGTTGCAGAGAGCCTGCAACAGTAGAAATGAGAGACATAATTTCTATTCCTGTTCTCCGTAATCTAAAACAATCCACATAAATGGCAATATTACAAAGGTAAAACAATGTTCAGGACAAAGTACATCTCCAAATAATTTTTAATTTCTTCATGATTATACAAACCACTGAAGCAGAATAACAATGTGGAAAGTATGAAAATAATAATATTATTTTGTTCTACCCTTACTTCTTGTCTGAGTCAGAGTTTCTACGCACGAAGGTGAGATAGTCTTCAAGATGTTTAGATACTCTCAACTTCATTTGCTCCTAAAGACTCAAACATTTTCTAGTAACTACAAATGGGTCAGTATTGTTCTCACGCTATTAAAAATGAAACACAATAAATATTATCTAACAGAAGGAGGGAGAAATTTCCCCAGAATAGAAGGCAACAAACTGTTAGCTCTATTTGGACAAGAACTTTAATTTTCAACTAAGCAATCCCATGTACTAGGAAAAGAAAATCTTTTCAATTTGGAGGACTTTGACAAATATTAATATATCACAGTTGCAATGGGATTCATTTGTTCTGTGGAATCTAAGAGGTCAGTACATCTGTAAAGACTTATAGTACTTAAGAGATGATCGTACAAGACATATGGTTTAATCATGATGTATTTAAGCCTTTTTTATCTGCTTAAGAATTCAATGTTTTTCTTTCTCTAATTTAAGAAACCATTTGTGATTCCTCTCAACAACCAAAAAAGTATTAATACCAGAGTGTATTAAAAACGCCAGAGTGTATTAAAAATGGACAGAGAAAAGTCAAAATTATGTAACTATAATTGATTATAACTATGATTAAAATATAGATATAATTATTTGAGTGTTAATCCTTATAGGCTTGACATCACACTATAAATTGTTATATATGGGTGAATTTCCTATAGAATCTCATTTATAGCGCAGTAAATCCTCAGAGGAAGATAATGAAAATGCAGAAAGACCCTGTGATTTATTTCTCAGCATTAATATATTTATGTCACTAAAGCTATCTTCTAAGAGCAGTTTATTTTTCTAAAACCATGTCCTCCCAATAATGATCATAACCATTGTTTGATTTTTAGAATGCTAACACATGCACATCCAGTGTTGCATGAACCATAGTGGAAAAAGCCTGCCAGGGTTTTAGGTGTCTGCTTGTCATCATTGCCCAACTTGCCCTTCATCGTCATTAGAATGCATATGCTCCCCCATTCTCACTGATGGCCAGATTTTGGTAAAGGAATGTAGTAATTGCCAGCTGTAAAAGTATTCCCTGTGCCAAAATTATGGGATGCTTTCCACACAGAAGTATCTAGTCTGAAGAGATTGTAGCCTTTTCAAATTGCTTATTGAAGGTGGCCTGCTTGTGGTGCGACTTGGAACTGAATGCTCAAATCTGTAAGTGCAGGTCAAGTGTGCAGGCAGCTACATGAAACAGGCTATTGAAAGGGTGCATGGCTACAGCAGCACCACATGGAAATATGACTCTTTCCTGTTAACTCAGCCATCAAGTATCACCTTTCAGGAATGTTTTTCTATTTTGTATTCTCCTCAGTCTTATTATTTAACAAATTATACTTGTATGTCATCTATCTAGCAGTAGAACAGACTACATAGAGCACACACACAGGACAAGAAATATATTCCTTTTATCACCCAAACAAGGGTTAATACTAAAGGTCATTAGAAAAAAAAATACTAAAATTAAAAGTTATTAAACAGTCCTGCTCATAGATTATCTGATTATGGACTAGGAAAAAATAAAAGTTAAAAGTTAATTCAAGAGTATTAACTTGCACAGTCTTAAACACAGGGTTTAGTCTTTAATAATAATCAAGCCTACAAAGAAAACCAAGGGAAAAAGATATAATCTTAGTGCAGAACACCCATATGTTAATTCATAGTGTAGACAGGAAGCCACAGTCTAATTTTACCTTGTTCAGGCAGTTCCTATCAAGTACACCAGGATTTACTTTTATCTGTTAACAGAATGATCTTTCATACTGTTCATTGACATATGTTGAAAACATGTCATTTTCTAAATAAAGGAAGAGAAGATTAGCTGTAATACATATAAAACTTTTAAATCTGTGATTTAAATAGGACTAGGCTTCTGAAATCTGAAGTTTAAGCTCTGAGCATAACCATGCCCAGTAGCATATTTCTAGCACTATGATGCATCTCAAAAAAAACATTAAAGACAGGAAGATGGGGAGTGCTTTATAGCAGAAATCTAGTAGCAGCAAAATCTACAAAAGAGAATAATTTGATAATTTATTAATCAGAAATTTTAGAACACAATATATACTTCAGTTGGGTTCCTAACCAACGGTGAACTCTGCCAATGCCCAAACTTTGTGGTTTTGGCTTGCTCTGGAAGATGCAAGAATTTGATTTGGCAAAGATTTGGTTGTAGACGGAGGCTGCTCTGGATAGCACTCTATTGGTTGTCCTTGAGGAAGTACAGTGAGCTTGTAAGATAAGGTGCAAGTTTTTAGCCATCGGTATCTCACACAGCATTAAAAGGACTTAAGGATAGCAACAACCTCATTTGTTTCCTAAAATACCTGTTGTATTCAGTGAGGGCACCATCCTACCTTCCTTTTATAAATTAGTAAATTAGTAAATTAGTAAATACCTTTCTAGGTGAAAGGTACACTTACCCTGAAGGATAAAATTTGCCCTTGTGATAATATAGAATACCTTATAATTTATGCTCTGAATGAATGCAATTGCCTACTCAAAAAGATTCTGCAGTATTTTCTTTGCAGATACCTTCCACATGTGGATATGGTAGAACCTCATGTGATACTGCCAGTGCTCTGAGTCTGCTATGCATGGATTTGGATGGACAAAGTATTTGGATCTAATACTTAGGAGCTGTTAACAGGCAGCATCAGAGAAATGGACACAGAACCAAAAAAAAAGAAATTGTATTCTTATTTGTGCAAAACCTGAAATGGTGCACCAATCTTTTCTTTAGGAAAATCATATTTTGTCACGCTTAAGTCTTCCTTCATGGGTTTTATACTGACAAGTTGCTTTGAAACAGGTTTTATTGGAATCTTGCTTTTTAATTACACTGTATGTTGGTACTAAGCAGCCTTTTTTTTTCATTAATAAGAAATGTTGCTATGCTTATATAGGAGATTTTTTTGAATCTAAAAAGCCCTGGTCATTTTATGTTCAGACTATCAGCAGCCAGACACTGTTTACTTTTAGTGACTGCAGCATGTTTATGTGTGTCTACCTCAACAATTAGAAACAAATAGCCCAGAAAGGATGTACTCTTAGCATCTAAGTAAATAATGGAGATGGATAAATGCAAGTTACTATATCAAGATAAAATACATTTCTAAAGCTGTGTCAGCTGTGCTTTCAGGCCCAAGGAAAACAAAATTGATCACCTGGTCACAGTCCAAGGTCAAAGGTCTAAAACAGAGACTGCTGACACTTAGGTAAGACATGTTTAAAACAATAGGATAAGAGAAGTTTTCATTTAAAAAGGCAAAGAAACAAGGAATATATGTATATAGAGCAGTGTGGCCTTCAGAAATATGTAAAGACTTTTTACTTCTTTTATTTTCTTCTTCTGAAATAATTAGAGATGCAAATCCATCTGAAGTCAACAGAATCCTTTCACTGATTCATGAAGTTCCAGGTTTCATAACAGATGTCCAATTATGTTCTGTACTCCAGTACTGAAGGGAAAAATCAGCTTTAAAACCTTATTTTTTTTCCTCTGGTTATGTTCTTTTTCTTAATGTGTTAGAAGCATCATGCTCTCAAGATTGCTTATCAATAAATAATTCTAAAATGTTTGTAAAACATTAACAATAAAGTAATCTATAAAATCATGTTTCATCCCATGAAATTAAAAAAATGGAAAATCAGTCTTGCAGAAAACTGTACTCCATGGAATTTTGGGGGTTTTGGTACTTCATAAATGCATAAGACTCAACTCTGTTTGAGGGAGTATTAGTGGCATCACAGAAAGTTTTACAGGGGGATGATTTGTAAAGCAAAGCCACCGAGATAGGGTTTTCCAAGGACTGTAACACTGGATATATTATTTTCTTTAGCATGGAGTCTATTTGGTATCAATTTAGCACAGTAAAAGCTAACACTGTATTGGTACTGTAGCAAAACAGGCAAAATAAGTCTTATTTCCAGAAAATCAGGGATCATGAGATAAACAATCTTTTGCTAAAGATTAAATAAGAATTATACATCCAACTCAAGTTTTGATTATAGCCTGCTCAGATAACAGTGCAAATTCCAGATGAAATGCTGATAGAAATGAGGTTGTCAGCAGTCTAAACTAACAACTGATCCTTTCATGCAGCCAAAGGGATATCACTATAATTATTAATTATTTCTTTTTTACTTGTGTCTTAGTCCAGATAAAGCAAAGTGACTGCATTTTCAGACACTGTTACTTTTCAGTCTAAGATGGTTATTGCATCACCTCCAGTCAGAATAAAACATCTCTGTTGTGAACCAAGATTCATCACCCAGCTGGGCTAGAATTCCCTTTTTGCTCTGAAATTGTGGTCTCCTACATGACAGTAAAATTTGTGAAGTACCATCTCCAGGTTGCCTTGACATTTATTAAATATTTTAGCCAGAAAGAAACATTAAGAAGGCCTACAGACTAGGAAGACAATTGAAAAACCTCTAAGAAAGGAAATATCTTATTAATTCATTAAGTCAAACTGCTTGTATCTACACTTGTATGACTAGAATTATGGTTCATTAACTTCATTTCTTTATATGAGTTAATTAGCTCAGAGGAGGCCAGAAATTAATTACCAGCTTATATAGTTTGTGCAGAATGGCATTCTGTTTATTTAGTTTCTCCTATTAACTTTTAATCTCTTCAAACAATAAAAGAGGTAATTAGTATTTTATAAACAAAAATGAATGCAACAAAGGCAAATAATTTGCCAAATAGTGAGGCTCCTGTGTGGAACCTGATAGTTGTGTGGTTCAAGTTACAGACCTTTTCACTGTTAAGTATAAGCAAAAGGAGAATGAAAATATAGGTAGTCTTCAGGCAGGATCATGCAATCCATCATGAAAGAAGAGCTACCTACTAATACCTCACGGAGCAGAAAAACGAGCCTTAAAAAGTTTCCAGCTGTTTGAAAATAATTGCCCATGTATTCAGCTACAGTAACAGTTGTAGCCAGCTTTACTAAGGTATGGGAACAGAGCCGAACAAAGTGGGAAAACAAAAAGAAACCACTTTCATCTAGGTAAAAAAAGACACAACAAAGCATTTGAATGAATATATAGGCACATGAATGAGTATACTATCAATGCATACTATACAGTTGTGATACAAACAAGATCAAAAGTCACCAGCACCTAGTGTTTAACTAAGGTTTCTGCACTAACTATAGTGTTATAACAGTTGCATTAAATCTGTTTAGCAACTTATAAGATAAAACCTTGCATTCTGGGAACATATCTTGAACTTTGCTTCATTTTTTCCCTCTCCAGACACTGCATATGTGACATTCTTTGTGACTTTTGGGTAATTTTAATAAGCACATGTTAAATGTACAAAGATACATTACAGAGTACATATTCATCACAATATTTTTTGTGTACATGACAAAATAAATGCAAATATGTGCCAAGCATGTTACTGAGGAAATATTTCAGGAAATTCTTGATGAGCATTTAAGATTTTTATTAGCACTATTTATTCACTTCCCTACATCTGCAAAACCAGGTGCCCTTGTCCAACTCTACAAAACCCAGAGAGAGCCATAAAAGCCCTCTTTAAAAAACCTAAAGCCACCAAGAACTTAAAGTCTGTAATCTTGAACCATTCATGGACTAAAAAAACATTGTGGGTCTCATTGAAGAGTGAGCCCATGCCCTTCCCACTGGTATCCATTTAAAGTTCCAGTTATATATATTTCATACTGTGAGACTGAGAACTGCTAATGTTTCCATGTACAAGAAAGTGTTATAATCTTACCCTTTCTTAGCCTTTGGCTGTGTGCAATTTGTGGAAGCAAAAAGATAAAATATTGTGGAGTGGATTGTTTTGCCTGTACGAGGCTTCTCGAAGAGTGGGATGAGTCTCAAAATAAATTGATTGCAAGACACTGGCCAGATGTGTTAGGCAGAGAGATATTTTTATGACATGGTTCTATAATTCACCATTTACCTATAAAATTAACAGTCACTCCATACAGAGCTGCTTTTGGGTAAGGAAGGAAAAGGTACAATGAGTACATTAACTATTTACCAGTATGGCTTAATTGCTTTATTTTATTTTTCCTAGAATCAAATAATATTCATTAATATATTAATAAAATGACATCCAGTAGAGTCTTTAAATGGTGATCATTTGAACCAGAATCTCCTGGCTAGTGGTGTTTAATTTGTGTCATAAAACCAACATAACAAAACCTTGCTCAAATCCAAAACAACACAGCACAGGTCTTCCTCATGCATAGTGGGGTAAGTTTAGGCTCAGCTGAAGACAACAGCAAAACTTTGCTGACTGCAAAGAGACAAGGGTTTCCGCCACTGAAATCCTACACTTCAGAACTCTTTCCAACTTCATCTAAGCTAAAACATAGAAGTGTCCTTTCTCATAGTGGGTCTTATTATCAGGTCAGCACATGATATAAACAAAGAAACATTTGGAATAAATCAAAGAAACCTTCTGCTAGAATTAAAAAAACTTCATTTAAATGACAGAAAGATAATATCCAAAAACCTTTATTCTTGCATGACTCTAGGAATAAAAGCCACAATAACTAATGCCATTTTGGAGGCTATGGCAACAAAGGATGAAATGGTAACTTTCTCCCAACATGCTAGAGACTTTGAAAAGTAAAGGAATTTGAAAGGATTTCAAGGCATTCAATGAGACCTGAAGTTGATTGTATCAATGCTTCATCAATGAAACACAATATTCCCCACTATCTCTTCAGCATACATAAAGGTCTTCATTGGAATTGTTTAAATCATCACAATTAATTTTAGACTCTGACAAAGAATAGAATTTTCCTTTCTCTCTCTGTCTTGTATTTTATTCTTCTTTTGTCTTAAAATCCTCTTGATGTGAAACAGCTGCCATCTTCAACCTGATTAACAGATAGACATGGGTTCTTTATAGCCAGCATTAGCTTTACAGCACAAATCACACAGCTTCAAAAGGCTGGGGAAACGATCAAACTGCCCATGACTATTACAAATGAGTTCAAGCAATTCACCATTCCTAACTGGTGCTGCCTTTGCATGTGATTTTTCCCAGATAATTCCTGAATATGCAGACATGCCGTGTCAAGTTGATTTCTACAGTTCTGACAATAAACAAAACTAAAGCTCTCATCTGAGCACAGTCCTGGACAAGTTAACATGATATATATGGGTTTTTTTTAAATTTGCCCCCGTTATTTCAACCTAGAGACATCAGTAACATCTATGTGTAAAGACAGAGGTGAGAAGAAGGAAATTGGTACCTTTTTAATTTTGCCATTAATTTTGATTTTAATGGTAGAAAGACATTGTCTTTATGGAGAAATAGAAATGAATAAATCTGATGTAGCAGCTCAGGAACTTTAATATATTTGTACAAATATTCCTGCTGCATTCAAAACAAATGAGAATTGTTTGAAGTTATTTTGTTGTCAGTTCAAAATTTTCTTTCTTTTCATCTTTATTTACAATTTCTACTTCCTCTGCACTATTCATTAAATCATTTCAGAAGGAATTTTATCTATTCCTAGGCTAGCCTGAAAATAATATGTTTAATTTCTTATAATTTGTAAGAAATAGGAAAATTCTTATCCCTTGCACAACCTCATCTCCTTCTGTGATCCATCTTCTTTCTCCCACTGTCTAATAAAGAGAATTCTCCCAGTGTCCTCACCCCCCACAGATACCCTGCAGATACTCAATACTTAACCTGAACTTTGCTTAGTAATCTCTGCCTACTGCTTCAGGTACTCTTTCATCTTGGCATCATCTATTGCATTTCAAGAACCCCAAATAACCCCCTTCTCTAGAGACCCACATGGCTATGTATTCAACATATTTTTCCTCATCTGAATATGATTATTTCCTCTGACAAATTCTTTCTCTGCATACTCCTACCAGATACTCTTTCATTACTTATCCCCTTTTTGTTACTTACTAGCTTTACAACTCTAAATGGTCTTGCCAGACCTGGTCTCCTCTGACCTTCACTTCCTCATTCTTCCATGAAGTTTTCATGAAAGAGATTCTTGAATAATGGGGCATCTTCCACTTCATGCTAGTTTACTTGAATTTAGGTGAACAGCTGGCTAATTTTAGTTAGTTAGGTTTTTTTCTGTAGACATTTGCCAAAGCTTGGATTTCCCTTTCTCTTTGCATCTTTCACTACATTTACCAAGTTATTTTGTAATTGACACTGACTTTCTCTTTGATAACAGATATCAGCATCTTCTCTCTGATCCTAGTGGTCCTGTGTCCCTGTTTCCTTTTCTTCTGCCGTACTGTTAGACCCCTGCCTTTTACTTCATCCTCTGCAGCTAATTCTTGCTGAAGCAAAGACCCTTTTCTTTGTTGAGACAGCTGCATTTCAAATATTATCCTTAACTGGGAGCCTCTTCTTTTCATCTAAAATTGTTTCTAAGTCCATCACAATTTCTTCTTTGGAAACCAAGTTGCTTTGCTCTACGAGGCTGCCAAACAACAGCTTTCCTCACATGTGACACTGACTTGCAATTTACTCCGCTGAACTACTTAAGCAGAAAACGTGACAAGCTCATGATAAATAGCTACATAGTATGGATATGCAAAGCCACTTCAATAATTTCTCACTTGTGTATTATAAAATGCTGCTTCTGTGTTCCTCATCAGTTCTGAATTCAATGCTATACCTATGTTTTGACCTGTTATGATCCCATCTCCTTATGTACCTATGGTTCAATTTTTTCTTTTCCTACCTAGTTTCTTTATGATTCTTACTGATCCCTTTCAAACTTGCAGATTGATACTTTGCTGCTGCTTCTGCACTAACAGTCTGCAACTGTCTAGCCAACATCCTCAGACTTACTGACTCCGTTCCTTTTTTAAATGCAGCAGTAACCCAATCTTTAATCAGCACATTGCAGCCCAGTTCTGCCTGCTTTTTGCTTACAATTTTGTATCCTTTATACCCCTCCTAACCTTCTGTTCCTATCATTTTACACTGCAACCTTCTATAGTTTTGTCCATTTTGGTAAATCTTTTGTAGGGTATTTGTATGAATAATGAGATATAAAATTACAGTGTGCTCTACTGAGCATGACATAGGTCATCTTTCCTGTTTCCATGAAATCTGCTTACACATTTTGTAATGATTTTACACATCTTCTCATCTTGATGCATATGAAGTTAACCTTTGTCATTCCTGCATTCATTTATTGACATGTCAACTCAACTAAGGCACCTTTGTAAAGGGAAGTAAATATATATGTTAGATATGAGACTTTCATGATCACAGGCAGCCTACTGAAGTATTTTGAAAGAGCATGATTTGCTTTCAAAATCTAACCTGCATAACTGATTTTTTCTACTTCCTCTTTGTCAGATTTTTACAATGACCAGTTATTTTAACATGGTCTGTTCTTACATCTTTGGTAGTCTCAATGAAAAACATGTTTTCTGGGACCATCAAGCCCTTGTAGATAGCAGCAGAAGAATTTGTTGCAACTTCTATAAAATACTTACGCCATCTTTCCCCTGCAAGAATGTTTCTGCAATTATTTTAAATAAAGCCATATTTCCAGTGGTTTTTTTTCTTCTGTTTTAAGTCCCTCTTAAAAATTTCCCCACCATAAATCCACAAACTAAATGAAAGGACATTAATCCAGCCCATCCCTCCTCCTCCGTACATCCAACCATCTCATTAAAGTTTTTGTCTCCTCTTTCTTATGACTACATACCAGCATCCATGTGAAGTTCATATAGCCATGGTGGTGTACATTGTGGCACCATCATGGAGGAGAGGAAATGATCATTTTTCCTCCTCGTGCATTCTTACTATTAACCTAGGTTATTCTCTTTATCATGTGCAGATTTTATTGAGTGATGCCAAGTGAGATGAATAGAAGCAAATAATGACAGTGCTGCAGTGATGAAATGAGAGACAGAGGTCGTCTAGGTTTTATACTGAACAAATTGAGTCACATCCACTTCTCATCCATTATTTAGGGGTGATTGGGCAGGCTTGGCTTCTATAGATTTGATAATCATTCAGATGTCCATATTAAATATGTAACATAAATTTCTCATTTGGCTGTCGATGACTTGTCACCGCAAAACAACAATGCATAAAAAGGGCTTTAATGTATGGATTCTCAGAAATATTTGACATAAATAAATATGTAAAAGGCAGATAATAAAATCTGTTTCTGTCTGCCTGCCAGCTAGCCTTCATGTCAGACTGGACAGCCCCATCTAATACTGTGATTTTATGCAGCTGTATCCTATGAATATTGGCCTGCACACTAGAGATTAAAGCACAGCAGATGTTTCTCTGCAGGCTAACAAATATATCACCCCTGATAACGAATGACAAATGTTGTTCCATATTGTGTCAGACAAAACCAGGGCTCTTGTAAAACAAGTGTTACAGCTGGAATAGGATATTTTAACACAGTTACCTAAGGAGTAGACAAACAGACAGCCGCCTGCTCAAAAGGTAGCAGAATCCTAACCTGCAGACATGCAGGCATAGCAGCTATCAAGTGCTGGAGTTCAGGAAAAGAGGAAAAAAATCTCCTAACAATAGTATGAAATATTCAAGGCTTTCTCTGTATTATCATTAGATTTTTGTGTGTGATCTTGTCATGGATCATTTGTAGCTATCCACCCCTGTTCCTCACTCATAGTGATACAGTAGAGAGCATGATTTGGTGTGGAAAAAGGGAATGTGATGTTAGGAGGCACAGAGAAAGTCATCCTGTTATAGTCCGAATGATGAGTTTATTTGGTTTATTATCCTGCAAAGTCATGCTATCCCAATGGCTTCCAAGAGGCTGAAAGATGGATGTAAGGAGAGGAGGAAGGACAAAAATAGCCTGTGTATTATGAAATATTGCACTAGGCTAATTACTGTACTGCGTTGTTATTTATTACTGTTTTATTTGGGTCATTTTTCCCCCGTGTGCATATTAGCAATGTGTTAATGTCTGGTCAGCAGCACGCCTTAGCAGCATGTCTTGGCAGCATGGAGGTAATAGTAAGTTCTCCCTCTTTCCTATTTATTAATTTGGTATCCTTTATCTTGTCCCTGGCAAAAATAAACCCTATAACCTTCACTGGAGACAAGGTGCTTGAAAACTCAGCAAGTAAGGAAGATAGGATCATATTCTGATGCCCAGAATATTTGGAAGTTTCAGCTGCTGTACTTTGTGATTGTATGCCATTAGCATTTTTTTCGTTAGCTTTGGAGCTTCCATTTGTCCACTGCATCGAGTACTAAAATAAATACAGTTTTACTGGCAGCAGAGACAACAGAGGAAAAAGGCAATACAGCAACATGGCAACTTTCAATCACTTCCTGACTTGTTAATGAACTTTTTTTTCTCTTTTCTAACTGAGACTTTGCTTTTGAGCTAAGGTGTTTTCCCCAAGCCATTTTATACAATGAGATGGTAACAGTTGTTTGTCTGATAAAGCACGTACTATTTAGAACACAGATGTTTGATTATTATTTATTTCTCTCTGAAGCCTGCTAATTCAGTCCCAAATGATCTTTTTTTTTCTTTTTGCTTAAATTTAATTTGGAATGTATGTTGTTGGTAAGTGACAGATAGTTTAATTATTAATAGGATCCCGCAATGCAATGCACCATAGTTTTAAAGTCATCTGGGGCCAAAACAACACTACTTCCTTCCTTCCTTATGCTTCTGGGATTCCTTGAAGAATGCAAAGGTAATTACAAAACTCATGACAAATCTGCATGTATTATGTCCTTTCCTCAACATTTGTGCTTGCCTATGGTTTTACAAAGTACCTTTTTTACTATGAAATGGTAATGAATCAGGAGAGACTTCTGCTATGGTTGCTTCCTTGGGAGAATGGGCTGTCTGGGGAGCAAGGGGAGGGGGAGAGCAGAGGAAGAAAGAAAAGGAAGGAGAGAGTTGGGACGCTGAATACTGGTGCTGCAGTACATTATACTGAGACAAAGGTGGGTGCACTCAGTCCCCATAAAGGAGTGTGGCTCCGTGGGATCTGGCTGCTGTCACCGGGAATAATTAGTAACATGATCAAAATATGAACAAGAAAATAGGACTCAGGATATATCAGGGAAAAAAATCTGACAAAAACTACTGAAATAATCAGCAATGTCTCCATGCTTGGCATGTAGTAAACTCCTAGAGAGGTTTTTTATTGTGGTGATGCGTTACACTTTCTAAGATATTGAATGTCTTCCCTTCATAACTTCCTGGCACTCAGAATATTTCATATTTATGTGAAAGCCATGTATCAATACAAATTGGGAGGGGGGGATGCATTTGCACAGATTCTGCTTCTAGTGTATAATATGATGCTAATATTGGAAAGCTGCAGAGCTGCTCACAATTTAGCTTAAGTTTAGATATGGGCCTAAACCTGGGTTATGTTCTTGGACATTGGAACAGAGGCTGATTCCAGATCCTAAATTGATCAATGCTTCCCAAAGCTTCCAAAAGAAGGAACATGGTTGCACAGGGACTACCTTTCCAACTTCAGACAGGACTGTAAAAGCTGTGAATTTAAACAAATATTGAAGTCATTCTAAACAATTTCAGAAATTAAATAAATGAAAGGCCTTACAATGGTAGGCATAATTTAACTGATCTGAGATTTTAGGTGTAGGTTTAACAGGCTGCAAAGATAAAGGACCGCAGCTGGGGAGTAACAGGTGAAAGTTTCTTGATGGAAATTTATCAACACGACCCAGATTAGATCATAGCTAAGAGGGCTGGCTTAGGCAAATATAAAACAAATTGTATAAAAACAAATATGGTATAAAAGGCAAATATGGTATAAAAACCTACTCAGCAGATAGAATGCTTTAACTGGTAAAATGTTAACCAACTTTTCTATATTTTACTAATGTGATTGAAACTATTGCTAATGTGTAAAATCCATTCCTGCAGAGAGGCAGCAATAGAATGCTACCAACAACAGTTTGATTCTTAAATATTGCATCCTACCAAACAGTTTAGCCATTCCACACTATTACTGATTTGCCACTGAAACCTCTGACAAAATAGCATTAAACAAATGTGCAGTGATCAAAGAAAACATAAATTCAGATGATGTTTTTTTCCATCCTTCCTTTTCTTGCACATAAGTCTATTAAACTCACACAAAGGTCACTCAAACTATATTAATAAAATTGTTACTATCTCAAAAATAATATCTAACCTGATTTTAAAACCAAAGTTACTTATTTTGATGAGCAGGCATCCTTTGGAATTTTACTCAAGCTAAACAAAAACAAGTCTCCTAAAGACAACACTTCTGACAGCCTGAGTGCTTCCTAAATTGCTTTGGAAAAGTAGGGTTTACAATTCTCAACACCATAGGCATTTTTGAAAATTTCTCTTGCTGGTCACTATTCTTTCAGAACAAAATGACTGGAAAACAATAGCCATATACTCATCAGTGAAGCTGAATGGGAAGTAAACCTGACGTAATGAGAAGAGCTTATTCTTCAAAATCTTGAATATTTACTTATTTTTCAACAGAAGCCAGCCAGCAAAACAAATGAGACAGATACACTGGATAATATAGCAGGTTATCACTCTTACTTACTTTGATACTTTCTAAATAATAATAAAAAAACCCCACCCAAAATATTATGGAAAATTTTACTGGAGAAAGGTGCCAAAACATGGTAGCAAGTAAAACACAAGGGTAGCTATAGACCAATGTAATGAAAGTATCCAAAATAACTCTTAACTTGAAAATTAATATTGATTTAAGCTTTATATCTATTTTAGATAGGAAATAATAATCCCCTAATTAATAAATAATGATGCCTATTTGGCCCTAAGAGCCCTAAATTCATAACTGGGAAACTGGGGAGAACAAAGAGGCAAGTAAAAAGCAAAAAGAAACACAAAAAGCTTCCAAAACTCAAACAAGCAAAAATTAATCAGATTATCTCCAAATCTCTTAATGAATGTTTCCAAACCTCATGTCATTGCATCTTACTGTACTATTCCCTGAGATTCTACTTTGAAACTTCATTTTTTTATTGTGGGAGCAAATGAACTCAAAACTCAGATTGGACAAAACTATTGAGCTGATTTCTGGGAAAAATCACACAAAATCAAAGGTTTCAAAATGTAACTAAGAGATGAGACTTATTTCTAAGTCCCTTGTCTCTCTTTTACATTTTGCCATTCTTCTACAGAGCTTCTCATATCTGTATTTCTTGAGAACTGGCCCAGGAGGAGAACAACACCCCAAAACAACGAACCAAAAGAACTGGAAAGGTGGCTGCATCTCCTACCAAGAAGCAGTCCAAGTTCTCATTTCCAATCAGTGCTACAAATTCGCTTGACTGCTCTGCTTTGACCTCCTTTACTCACAAAAGATTGTTTCACAGGAGTGGAAGTGGTAGCAGTCTGTCCAACACTTCAGGAAAGGGCACCAGGTGTCACTTCTCCCACCACATAGTCCTTTTCTCTTCAGCATGATTCTGCCTTGAGGCTCCTCCCTGGGGTTGGTCCCTTTCTGCTTAGTACATAATCAGCAGAAAGGCAGGTACATCACTATCAGTCATCAGGAGTATGACTTTCCCTGATGGTCTGAGTTCATTTGTAGGGCTTCTCTGCAGTGAAGCAATTTTTCTGCCTTGAAGGAAAACCTCGCATGTACTATTCAGCTGGGAGGGATTCCAAAGACAAAAATTTGTATTCGACGGGGCCAGATTATTTCCTATTATATAGTAAAGGCTGTCCTATGTCCCTGAATTTAGTACAAATGCACAGCATATTTTCTACCATGTGAGAGATGAATAATTGTGATTACTGCTGAAAACCACAATAAACCATAGGGAAGTCTATGTAGAAAACAGAGGAAAGTGGCTGAGCTTCATTTTGGAATATTTACTTGTGCCCAAAGGCTGCAATTGGAATGATGAGACTTGGAAATTTATAATTCCTAATGAAGACTTCAGATGTTCTTTTTTATCTCAAAAGCTGCTTCAGCATAATGATACCTGTAAGACGACCCTTCCCCCTCACTCCCAAGTTTCATCTATAACTTTTATGAACACAGAGCTTTATCCCCTAGCTATAATTAACTTAGACGCTTGGACACCTGGTAAGAGCTCTTCACTGCAGTGACAAAATTTATATATGGTTTAAAAAAAAATCCTGGTCGAGAATGCTTTTTTCCTCATATGAAGACAAAACAGGACTAGTGGGAAAGAAGAGCCACTCAGCAGCAATTACATTAGATTCTCTGAAATGGAAACAATTAACAACCAAGCACATGCCAAAATGGAGTTATACCAGCATTTTCTACTCTAAAAATAAAGAAAATTAGTGGTAATGATAAATATGCTTTTGCGTTGTCTCTGAAAAGTACTTATTTTTAACAATAATCACATTTTTGAGAGAAACAGCAGTGACTATTATGCTTTCAGGATTAAGATTATTATATACAGCTCTTTATAGCTTCTGATTAAGTACATGACTTCCCTTTTAACAAGAGACACCATTCCCTCCATTCCTTTGGGCTGATAGTAAAATCCACACATAAGTTTAAAAGATGTTCCTTATGTGTTCCTATGAATAGGAAAATTCGTAAAGCTCCTTCTGATCTAACATCAGAGAGACTGTCATTGGGCTCTCATATTTCTACATGCAAGGTTTTAAATGGACTAATTACATGTCGCCCATTTTTTGAAAGTCTGACACTGTTTTGGATATACAGAATTTACCATGAATGGATCTCCTGACCCTAAGCATGACTTCTGGACATATTGGACATACCATGCTCAAGCTGTTGAGCTAATCTGCATATTCACAGTGACCACTGCTCTAGAACTTGCTGCCAGTGCCTCAACAACTGCTAAAACTAGTGTGTTGAATGTCCATAAATCAATTAAGTGGCCAAAAATTCTCTTTTTCTACTCAGATAGAACTCATATTGGGAAATAGGACAGGTTGAGGAAATCCTGGCTTTGGTAGCTGTAGTCAGTAGGAAGCGTAATAATGCAGAAGTGTTTTCCTTCCTCAAATCCACACAGCTGTAGCACCCAGCCCTCTCTAATGGGGTGATTATGGGTTGAACAGGCCACTGAAGGCATGCTACTGATTGCTGTGGCTACAGAAATTGTTTAAGTAGATATCCACCACCTTGGATAGATACCTTATTCCAGGCAGACTCACTCTCAGTGGACACTGAGCCATTTACTTCAGTAATGATGACTTTGAGGTTATTGTTGGCAATATAATTGTCAGAGGAATTATACTATTACAGAACACACTTTAGCCAGAAATTACACGTCTTAACCAGAAATTATCTGCTGACTGTAGGATGTTCTTCTGAGACAGGTTCAAGTCAAGTCATTGTCAAGAATTTTGGTTTTTTATACTTGTCCTGTGGAAATATAACTAAAATGAAAGCAGAAGGGTGCAAAACCTAAGTACACAGAGACACAATACACTCATTGCAGAGAAATGCATGGATTCTAAGGGGCTGAACATGATGCAAACCGTATTGGGGAAAGAGTGCAATCAAATCAAATTTTTGTTCCTATTAGAGATCAAAATATCTACTGAGAGGCTATGAAACAGCATCTGAGACAGGACTTGTTTTTGTCTATGAAGGAGGGAATAACCTTCTACTGCTTAAAATGAATAAATATGAATGTCAACTAGTAAACAAAAAACAGTTAAAAGCAAAACAACAACAAAAAATACCCCAAACAAACCTTACAGTCATATCACTTCTTCCAGCTGGAAAGAAATCAATACAAACACTCCTCTTTTCTCATACTGTCTAAATGTAATTGATGTACAGTAAACAAAACTGAATTTAACCAAAGAGGAGAAAAAACAAATTCACCCACAAACTCGGGAAATTTGTTTGGAGCTCATATTCAACCTTTTATGTTCTGCTGCTTAGCATCCCTCTCCTCCTACCCCAACCAATTAAGACGAACACTATATTTCTCCCCTCCTTTTTCGGTCAAAGAATCTTGGCACAACCAGCACAAACAAACTTTGCTAACAGCTTTAAACTTGGAAGGCCCGCTTTTTAAATATTTGCCGCTACATAATTGAAACAGCTGTTTTAATGAGATACCTACTGTCATCATTTTACCCTGGCTGAGCTGGGTGACAACAAAGCAGTAATAACGAATTCAATAATAATTAACTCGGGTCATCTGCTCATCTGTCATGGCTCATCAGCTTTAGGGAGAAAAATCCCAGTGAACTTCTCTCTTTTGTGAGCTTTCCAAAACTCTGCAATAAAATGCTTAGAGAGGACTCTAGGTAGCCCTTCAAAAGTTCTAAGCAAACTGGTAAGTAGGTTAATTAAATTTTATGCATGTTTAAATGCTAATGATTACATTCCTAACATTACAGTGTAATCTGTTATGGAATGATGTCATGCAAGCAGTGGTTTTTAGTGCCTAACACATTTCCATCCTGATGTGGAGTAGCTCTGGATCATTTGTCGGAGGGCAGGAAGTTGACAGTGGTGTTTCGGAGCCAGGTTTTACATTTAGATCCTCTCCCTCTCTGTTGAATGTTAAGCAGGGGAGTTACAGAAAGCTACTGATTTTATGCCTACTGCTACATCACAGAGGGTGATCCAACATACCCACGGCGAGTTTTCTTAGCTGCACAATAAATAAATAAATATAATAGCAATTCTGGGGAAAGCAGTAAGGATGGCATTACTCCCAAATTACTCTCTCCCCAAAAGAAAAAAATATTTTGCGACTCACACTGAGGTAGGTTCTTTTCATGTTTTTTTTTCTTTTCCCTTTTTCATGGAGATGAAAATAATTTTTCAGACTAAAAAGTATTCTTCTAAGAGAAATGAAAGGCATTGGTGTGTCTGGTTTTCGTTTTTTTTGTAAAATGATTTTGAGGGTAAGAAAGGAATATCTTTGAACATGGATTTTTTTTTTTTCTTGAGAAAAATACTGGTTCTTGCTTCTATGACAGATTTTTTTTTTAAACTTAATTTGGACCAGCTTATGAATTCTTATTTTAATAAAGTTATGGGATAGCTGCTGCAAGCTTTTGAGCTCATTTTGTCCTTTTGCTTGCAGTGAAACCTGACCATGCATATAATTTAGGAGGTAGATGTTTGTTGCTTCATTGATAATCCCTACCTGTATACTAAAAATTTCAAAAATAATTTAAAAATGAAGCAAACCCAACTACAAAAAATTTAAATGGCACTAGCATATTTTTTGTCGTGTCAGTAATACTATGGCCAGTTCCATTTTGAGAAAGGTTTGTGCTGTATACTGATTTTAGAAGCAGCAGTAACAAACATCAGGTAAAACATCAGAATCCATCCAACATGCTGGCAGAAATCTCAGAACAACGTTCAGTGATGCAATGTGACAGGAAAGGTGAATTAACAAGTTATTATTACAGGATCATCACCACATATGTCATCTAATTAGACATCTAAGATTTTCAAAATCTATGATTTTGTGAGAAAGAGCCTTCTATTCTCATCTCACTTTCTGGACTTTTTGGCAAAACTTGATACAGTTACATTTTTTTTCTGCTGAAAACTAAACATATTCACTACTCAAGAATAAAAATGTAAAATATATTATTTACTTACTATATGAAAATTATTCCTAGATATAGTTATTAAATAAAAGGAGCAAGTTATTTACTTCTGAATAACGGCAAGTAAACCTTCTAGAGGAAGAAGATGGTTTGACAAAAGACTAGGGAATGCTAAAGAAATGTAGGGGAAAATGAATTTTGAAATCTGCCAATATGGATGCTGTGTTTTGTAAATAAGAAACAGGGTTACATTTGTACTACTCAGCTAAAGGACATAAATAGACTTAAATCACTATATTGCAGTAGCAGATGCGATGTATATTTCCAGAACAAAGGCTTTGAAAATTGACATGATGTCTTCATAGACTGAGGTACATTCAGTACAGCGTAAATAAAAACTATGCTATAGGCAGGAGGCAGTAAATATGACCATAGTGTGTAAGGATATATTAAAAGCCTAACAGTAGGTATTTTAAAATAAAATAATTTTATTTTCAAATATTGATTACAAAAAGCACTTTGAAGAACTGCAGCACAAAACTAATAATGTAAATATAAACTTTACACTAAAAGTGTTTTCTTGTGTATTTTATGCAAAATATAAAATATTCACATAAAAAATATTTTTATTTTCCATTTTCCCCCCATATTTATACAGTAGGTCATGGCACCACAGAAGCACTGAAGAGAAAGAAAAATGTTTTCTTCCTGTAATTCAAGATTACACATTGAATATATAGTAAATTTTGACTCCTGGATGACATCCATGGGACCAAAATTCTGCAGTTTTCAAAGCCATTTTTTAATTTTTTTTTTTTTTAGGTAGGTTAAACTACTTTGCATAAAGTAAAATCTGTTGAAAAATTATCATTAGTTTGATACATTTGTGAGAATGTACCCGTTTCAGTGAAAACCCCAGTGTAAAAAAGGTCTGTCTGTGGTGTTAGCGGCTGAAAGCACACAACAGAAATTACATGTAATGAGCCTGTTCTACTCAGTGTTTTCTGTTACTAACAGTTCATGTCAGTAATTAAACTTTCGTGGGCTAGAAGAAAGAACAACTCAAAAAGTTCTTTGGGCAGCATGTTCTTTGAGGACTCATGGGTCTTTATTCTAAATCTAAGGCAACCACCACACAGCTCAAGCTGTTCATCAAATGTCCTAGCTATAGTGTATCTTTCTCTTCTCTCCCAAGTTAACTAACAGTTAAACATAAGGAGTTTCAGTTTCAAGTTTCTCTGAAGTAGATGGTGTGGTTTTCAGGTTTTGGGTTTTTTTTTTAATATTGAATATGTACAAACCGATGCACAACTGAAAGTTAATCAGTTGAATGGCTATAATCACATAAGGAGGCAGCAAAAATTCGGGGAAAGAAATGTATCATCCAGGAGACCCTCTTGCTTCTGGAAACAAGTTTACCAGTTCAACATAGATGCAATACACATTACTAATTGGAACGGACAGATCCACAAGAATTGACACACAACAAATCACTTTCTTCTGCTTCTGCACTAGCTGCTCAGGAGGTGGGCTTTGCTTTGGGGGATGCACTCTGCTTGAGGTGTGGTTTCAGGCAAAATGAGGAAGGTGAAATTTTCCTGACTGGGAGGTGGGTGTGGGTCACAAGCTGGAGAAGACATCATCCTGTGGGACATTAGGAAAGGACAAATACATGACATGTGGAGCCTGACTAAAGTGTAGGTTCCATAGGAAGCTGAAACTCAAGACAACACCCACCCAACTAAGTGGCAAAAGCACTGCTTCAAGTCTGTAAAGAGTTTTTATGTCACAAAATCAGTGTTCTGCTCACATTTTTCAACTAATGGTGCTATTTGCACTCTTTGTTTTGTTTTTCATATGCTGTGTTTTTTACTGTATTATGCCAGAGACAAGAGATTAAATGGTACCTAGATATACTAGTGCAGTACGCTGTTATTTTTAGCCTCTTGTGTGTGGCCAGTACCTGAGAAAACAGATCCTATGTTTCAGGACTGACAAATGGAAACAGAACTAACTCTCTTCTCCCTTCTCTTTTTCAGTCCCCTTCCTTCTGTATAAACAAATTCAACAGTCCATGCTCATCCCTGATTCAGTGGGGTTCATTTCCAGAGTCCTCAGTCCTACATAATGGTTTATGGTTTTAAAAGTTTCATAACTCTTAGGGGAGGGTTTGTAAGCTCTATTTAGCCTAACCTTCTGCCTGGAGTATTCCCACAAAAATGACATGTAGGAAACTCTCATGTGGATAGTTGAATCAAGAAAAAAAGAGTCACAGTTTTAAATACATACATATTTGAGAATAAATTTGGCACAAAAATTGCCTCATACAAAATGTACAGTTGAATCGAATTTTCAGAAGAAAAAAAAAATCATTACCCTTGCCTCTTCCCAATAATGTCTTTCTTTTTTCTTACTCTAAAATATTGGTGTTGTAGCTAATTTACAAAAACACCCCAAATGTCTAGGTGAATTTTATACAGGAATTTTCACACTTATGGCACTCTGGTAAAGAAACAATTCCACATACATGAACACTGTGGTGTATGTAACCTGGGAATTACAGTGTCAAGATTATTTCTAGTTTTAGAAATATTGTAAAATTAACTCAAACATCTATATACAAGCAGTATAAAACAACAGATATTTGATAAAAAATTAAGTAATGATCATGTAAAGTTTTTATAATAATGATTACCATGAAGATCCTAGTTCTTATTTTGCATATATTTTATTACTGTGTTATGATTTTGTGTGACACACTGTGCTCTGAAAATGATCTATTTTCCATGCAGCAAGAGAGAAGAAAAGTTGTTGATACTGCTGCAGAAAACATGGCTCTGTATTGATGAGCTAAAGACTGACAACAGCTACAACACTTGCATAACAGACAAGTACTCATAAAATTCACACTAGGGAAAAAACCCATTTTTTTTCTAAATATGAAGTAGGAGTTTACAACTGGATAAAATATTCTACAGGTCTTCTCAAGGAAAGAGCCATGTGTAATGATTTCAGTACTACTGTGGAGGTAGTGCACATCTTCCCTTCTTGTAACTGAATGACAACTGCAGAAATCCTAAATAGTCTGGGGAAACTATAAACAAACAAAAAAATAAATAAAATTTTGACTGTAGTTACAGTGGTGCAATTTCCTATGTCCAAATTTAAGGCATTTCTCACATGAAAGCATTTCCTCAGGTAGTGCTCGAACTAAATATATCCTGTTTTTCATGGCTTTTGCATAGCTCCCATGCAGACACTGAAGGCAGCTTACATTTAAACAGCTCAGAGCATGAAAAAAGCACTGCACAGAAATACCTCATTCATGTTCAATACTGATTAACTTCTTGAGAGCTTACAATTTCCCTTGTTATTCCAAAGAGTTCAGGTTTGATTTCTCTAAGTCTCATGGCAGAAATCAATCTGTTTCTTAGTGCATTTAATAATTTCTAAACCTCACAAATTTTGGACCCATTTCCAGATATCTAAGAGGAATTTTGACAAGCTTGAACTGTTTTTAGTCTGATGAAGGAAGAACTTCCTTTGTCACAAATGCTCACTTTTCTTCTCAAACACTCAGACTTTTCTACACCTCAGAAACTGTAGGAGTGTTTCTTTGGGAACAGATTTATTTCTGTGTACACATACAGGTGGACAACACGCTCAGTGTGCCATCTACATCTCATGCAGAAGCCAAGAGCCAGTGGTGCTGTAAAGTGCTATAAGCCCATGAAGGCCAGGTTCCTCAGCCTTATCTCACCATCACAGTCTCTGGCTCTTTCTTACTAAATGTTTCTTTTATGGTTTCTTTTATAATCTCTGGAGACTGGAAAGAAAATTCTATCCAATATTCATACACAAAGTTATTCTATGTATAAGGGATAAAATCCAAAGCACTGAAGTCAATGTGAAGCTTTGCTGTTCAAACAGACGTAATGCCTGTTTCTTGGTCTGGGTGGGAAATGTGTGAAGTATTTTCAAGTGCCAGACATAATTTCCCTTTCTCTTATATATGCATAAACATTGGAAATCTTTCCTATGAAAATGAACAAAATATCTATTTGTGACACAAGTTTTCCAGTTCCTGGGGTTTTATATTCCAAAATTTATGTTATTTACAACATAAATTGCCCAACTTGATAGAAACCCTATTTCTATCAAGTTGGGCAAGACAGTTTCAAACTTGGAACTTGACTCTGCAATATTTTAAATATCAAAACGTTTCCATTTATTTTTACATCTTATTTATCTAATGTTACATAGATGTTGTTATTTTGTCACATCTGTTTCACTATAAGAAATGCCATGAATACTGTTATTTTTTAATTGAAAATCGTAAGGACAGATGACACACAATGCTGAGGAAAAAGCCTTTTTTTTTTTTTTCCCTTAGACTAAAAGAACTTTTTCTTCAGATTGTAAGAACAGAATTTAATACTTGATGACTTTTAAGAAATACAGTTTACTCAGTTGTCTAATTCTTAATTTATTCAAGTTCTGAGTTTTAAAAAGTAATTTAATATGTTAATAGGAGACTGCTATTTGCAATAGTATGAATAAATATTATTTGTTGATATATGGAGCTATAAATCATATTTCCCGTACTCATTAAACATAATAAGAAATGTTGTACATCCTGGCTCTGGAAAAGGAGTTGTTGCTTGATATTTGTGACCTAGAGATAAGGGGGCAGAAGGAGAGAAACAAAGAGAAGGAAGGGTCTTGGAAGGTCCTTCACCTTGTAACACTGGCCATAACTGAAAGAATAATGAGTTCACTCCCCCCTCTGGAGAAACCTTCTGTTGTCAGTGTACTATATCACCAGTTGTTCCATGTTCAGATATGTAGCTCTGTGTAAATGGAATAATCCAAGGAGAAAGACAAGTGCTTTCTGCAAGAAGTTGAGTCAAAACTCTGCCTCAGTTGAACAATATTACTAACATTTTGATTCCCTCCCACTTGTGGTGAGCAACAACTTAATTAGAGTCACTTCTAAAATTTATTTAATACAATTTGACAATCCATTCTTGTCCAGCCAGTGCATTTATGCTTGTGATTAATTTCAATGAGACTTGATGCACTAAAAATAGCCTTTTCATGCTATATATTTTACACTGTTGAAGTCTGACAGACAGATTTGCAAAGGTACTTAGAAGTTGAAAGAAGCCAAGGGATCTTGCCAACTGGAACTAGATAGATGAGACAGGTGAGTCAAGACTTTATGCAAAAATAGGCCTATCAATGGATGAAGACGTTCATTAAAAAACCAAAACAAAACCAAAAAAACCCCACAAAACAAAACAAAACAAAGCAGAAGTAGTGGAATAATAAATGATTACTTGGTTGTATAATCTGAATTAGGATCACGCAGATCTGGGCACCAAAAGTATGAGCAGAAATTAACCACAAAAAAATTCTGCTTTTCTACTATCTTCTAGCAATTTGCATGCCCTGAGGTTTGCTTTTATAGAAAACATGAAGAGTAAATATTAGTAAAATTCAGGTTGCAGGACTGACACAAATAGCTGAAAAGATGCAGACGCACTGGATATTCTAAATAAGTAAATAAATAAATTTATGTACGCATAAAATGTACTCCTTCATGATGCATTAATTTCTTGTAAACTTGTATGTTGGACTGGAAATTCTGTTAAACTTAATATTAAAAGCATTTTTGAGATGTTTTATTTTAAGTATTACACAGCTGAACATCCAGACTCAAATAATATTGACTATTGACCTTAACTAGCTAATCTGCTGAGTCTGTTTGGAATGCTAAAAGTTTAGCAGATTTATAAATTCTTTTTAGGATGAGCATCGTTAATACAAGGAGATAATAAATATGCAGTGTTCAGTATGTTCCTCCATGTATTCTTTATTATAGTGATTAGACTTGATCACAAACATTGTATTTTCGAGCTATTAGCATAGAAGATGCATGCAAGTTTTCAAAGTGAAGTTGGAAATTTTAGGTTGCAAGCAGATAGAAAGGCTATGTAAGCAAGGACTTTGGGTTTTATCTAATCAATTAGATAAGATCTCTTTATCAATGGGACAACTGGTATGGACTGGGGAGAGTTTGGGATGAGCCATTTGAAGGAAAGGATGATATTTGTGTAAGGGAGGAAGCCAAGGAGAAAAAATATGATGAATCAGAGATGTGACCTGGAAGCTTGCCAGATGAGTAAAAGGAGCAGGCAAGTTATGGTGTAATATACTCAATGGAATAACTTGAAGGAATTAAAAAAGGGCTCTATGGGACAAGAGAACTACATGGGGATGAAGGGCACGGAGCCTGAGATTGATTGTAATTATAAAAAATGGTGAGAAACCATTGAGAGACACACAAAATGTGGAAAGGACAGGTCAGAAGGGTGAGACAAAAGGGATCACACTTCAAGGACAGGTGAGAGAATTCCTCTCTACACCTCATTTCCAAATCCACAGGAAAATGAAGTGGAAGGTCTCTAAGTCACGTCATGCCACTACAAACATTCTTGAGAAATCCTGCTCTAGCGCTAATCCAAACAAATAATAAATTACTAAGAAATTCTTAAAAATGCCTCGAACTTTGATGCAATTAGGGTAGAAAATCTGTCCTGCTGAAGACCAGTGTTTTGTTATAGTAGCACAAGACAAAATGTTTTGATTTTGTTTCAAATTGTAATTTTACATATAATCTGCTTAAAATAATACGAAGTTTTCAAGTTTTGCTTTTCAAAGAAGTAAAACTCATAAACAATGTCTCTCTGTGCAAATATAATTCAGCTTCCTTGCATGTGTGAGGACTTGGTGCATCCATTTATTGCTCTTTCTTCTGGCTTCTGGATCAGGAGGAATGTGATGGAAAGCTGGATGAGATCAGCTCCCATGAGTAAATTGAGTACTACCAAATAGTGCAGCTACACTGCACATGATGCAAGCCAAGTCCTTTGAAGTGCATACTCAGAGGAGACATTAAAGGTATTGTCCTTTTCAGAGGACAGCTTGAAAGTGTGAATAGTGGGACTCGTAAATACATCATGGACAAGAGATACTCTGTGTCCTGTAGTCTGAGTGCTCACTCTTACAACCCAAATCACTAGTTTTCAGTATTTTAACCTTTTCTCTCTGTCAAATGTTATTTGTAGTGGGAGTAAGATAGACTCAAATCATCCGAATCATTTTTGCCTGATGGAAGAAGGTCTGTGTTTCACAGCATTAGTAATCTAGCACCTAAGTTTACATGATTTTTTAAATTTTAGAAGCCCCCAGTCATAACTGATAACATAAAAATTAACTGTAAGCAAAACAGTAAAGAAAAAAGGGGAGAACTTTAACTAACAAACTGTTCCCAGATGTATCTTGATGCATACTAGGAATTTCTCTTTAATTTTTTTTCAGCTACTCATCGGATTTTTTTTTTCTTTTGTTATAAACTCTTAGAAGCTAATAGAAGCTTGAATTCATTCTAAACAGGAAGACATAACCCATACAAGGACAGAATTTCTGCTTAAGTTCTGTGCTTGTTTTACAACCTGAACTTTCTAGTCCATGTGTTAGAACTGCTTCACAATAAACTAAATTCCATTTTTTCCTTGATTAACCTTATCTTAAAAAGTCCAAATAAACAATTACTTTGAGTGAGACAGTACAAATTATGTTGAATGAACATTAAGCTGGCATCTGGAAGCTACAGAAGCCAGACTGAAAAGGCCTAAATTACTTTTAAAAAATATTTATTTATTTTTTTATTTATTCACATTTCCATTTTTTAGGTTATGAGTTATATGCTTTTTCAAAAAAAAAATTCAGAAACACTGATCCTGATTGAATCCAGATTTAAACAGATGTATATGGATGGTAGAAGTGGGGACAAGGATCCTAGGAGGATGGCAGAATCATCACGTGCACCTGCAACAATGTAGTTTAGATGGCCTTACCTTGATTGCAGCTGGAAC
Organism: Eulacestoma nigropectus; assembly: GCA_013397775.1. Taxonomy (NCBI): domain Eukaryota; kingdom Metazoa; phylum Chordata; class Aves; order Passeriformes; genus Eulacestoma; species Eulacestoma nigropectus. The sequence continues at coordinate 224,906 of VZTE01005863.1, read as the reverse complement.
TGGAAATGATACGAGCTTCTTTAGGTACATCAGGAGAGTAAGGAAAACTTGGGCCCACTAAATAATGTGGAGCCACTAAAACGATGTGTCACATGGAAAAACCTGAGAGTTCCTCTGTGCCTGGCGGTGGGTGGTGCATCTGCTTTTAGGCCTCCCACATCTCTTGCGGCAGAGTTCAAGAGGAAGAACTACAACCTGCAGTAGAGGATGACCAAGGTTGGGACTACTCTGTAAATTGGACATACCTGTAGGGCTGGATGAGATGCATCCACCAGTGCTGAGGCAGCCTCCCAATGCCTTTGTAAAGTAATTCTCCATCTTTACAGAGAGGTGGTGGCTTTAAGTAGAGAGGAGGCAAACATTACATCCACCTTTAAGGCAGAAAGGCGAAACCAGGGAATGGCAGGCCATAGAGCCTTAGTCTTAGAATGACTGTGGAGGAGGCCTTCATAACAGCTGTATTCAGGTACCTGAAGGACAAGGAAGAACTAGGAACAGTCATCATTTATTAGCATGGACAAATCATACTTGACCAATCTGGTTGTCTTCTCTGACTCAATCTGTGGACAGGGAGAGGAAGGCAGTAGTTGTGTATCTTGAACTTAGCTAGGCTTTTGACACAGTGTCCTTCTAGCTGAACTGGGAAGGGAATGGAAAACTGGCTCAGACATCAGGATCAAAAGGCATTTACCAATAATTCAGAGTATAATTGGTGTCTGGGTGATAGTAGCGCTCTTCAGGCATCAGTACTGAGACTGATGCTGCTTAATGTCTTCACCTGTGACATGGTCAACAGGACAGACCACACCCTCAGAAACTTCATAAAAGGTTTCAGATCAAGGAAAGTGGTCCTGGAGGACGAGTGCCTTCCAGACAGACTGTGACAAGAAGGAAGAATGGAGTTATGTGAGCTTCATTGAGTTAAAAAGGAGAAAGTCCTGCACCTGAGACAGACTCTGTCTAGGCAACACCCCATTCTGGGTGCAGCTTTGCAGAAAATGATGTGAAGGTCCTGAGAAGCAAACTGAACATGCTTTTTTTTCTCAAGGCCGGGAAGAGATCCATAACATATTGAGATGCATTATCAAAAGAATAGTCAGCAACTCAAAGGAATTGTAGCAAGGGAAATCCATTTAGACATAAGCAAAAAAATTTACATTCTGATAGGTGTTAGACAGTGGCACAGGTTACCCTAGGAAGTTGTGAAAACATAATCTTAAAAGATATTTAAAATTTGATTATATGTGGCCATGGAAGTTAAGATATAACTTGGAAGTTAGCCCTGCTTTGAGCAGGAGGGTGGACTAAATACCTTCAGAGATGGATTAGTTTAGGTTCTCAGTCTAAGTCATGGAATCACCAAATCACAGAATGGTTAAGGTTTCAAGGGACCACTGGAGGTTGTCTAGAGCCATCTCCCTGCTCAAGCAGGATCCTCTAGAGCACATTTCACAGGAATGTGTCCAGACAACTTTTGATTATCTCCAGTAACAGAGACCCCAAAACCTCTCTGGGAAGCCTGTTCCAGTGCTTGGTCACTCACACAATAAAGAAGTTCTTCCTCATGTTCAGGTGGAACTTGCTGTGCATCAGTTTCTGCCCATTGCCCCTTGTCCTATTGCTCGGCACCGCTGATAAGACTTCAAATACTTACAGACATTGATGAGGTCCCCTTTCAGTTGTTTCTTCTTGAGGCTGAACAGGCCCAGCTCCCTCAGCCTGTCCTCATAAGAGAGATGCTTCAGATCCTTTATCATCTTCATAGCCCTCCGATGGACTCACTCCAGGAGCTCCCCCAGAACTGGACACAGTGGTCCAGGTGAGGCCTCACAAAAAATTATTCTTAAAGATCAAAATGTAAATTATTTTTTTTACCCTTAACTGTTCAGATATTGAACATTTAATTCTGAACTGCCATGAGGCACGTTTGGTGCACCTCAAGAAATTGCATGTGTGAGGGTTTAAAGCAATCTAAAGTAGAAAATACCATTTTCAAACCAGCTTGTGTTTTTGTGTTCTCAGAATAGACTATATTTTGCATCAATCTACCTGGAGAACAGATAGTTATGAGCTACATCCAGTATAGCTCCACAACCAGAAAAAATATGGTTACACTGATTCACAACTGTACCACAGTTAAGTAGCCCTGAATAAGAGGATTGCAACTTAATTCAACCTGAGTGCTATCTTAACACAGGGAAAATGCCTCTGGGATTTCAGGCTATGTCTCTGCCATGGTGCCACACTGTATGCAGAGTCACTGTTACAGGGAGACCACACCACACAATTATAGAACTTTCTAGTGGCTATGACAGATGAAATTATGTTTTCCTCATCCAGGAAAAGAAATATGTAAGGAAGCTGAACTTCAGTGCTTCCTAATTTTTCAGAAAAGCTCTATCGATTTAGTGGATAAGCCAATACTATGTCTTAAACTAGAAGAGAATATGCACATGCTTGATTTCTTTTCCAGTAGGAAAGTCATATAGGATGAATTGCAATATTTAGTTCAAGCCCACCAATAGCAAAATCAGGACTGTAGCTGTAGATAATAAATTTGTGCTTATTTCTAGGAGGACATATATGATAATTGAAAGCAGAGCTAGTGGTTTAACTGGAAGATGTTTGGCTAAAACTATTACATTTTTCAAGAAATTTCAGCTTTTAATTTTTCCTAGCATGGCAGAGAAGAGAATAAAGATAACTCTAAACCTTAACATGCATCTCAATGTACTTAGAACAACTGGATTACCATATGCAGTGTGAAATAATGTGAAATATTAACATGGAATATGATAGGCCATTTCCAATAATGTAGCTAATAACCACAACGAGAGAGAAAATGGTCTTCTGGTGTGTGAGACTTTCTCAAATTTCTGTGTTTTATCATACCCACAGAGGATAAGAAGTTGAATTTTCGAAAATAGGGCATGAGAAAAAAATCAGCTTCAGGTCATAGCCAACTTAAGTATTTTTTCCAATAATGTTCGAAGGTTGCACTTTAATTTTGGCCATTTTCAGGTATATTTTAATGGAATTTACAAGTCAAAATGGGTAGTTTATATTTTCAAAAATTACGGAAGGAAAGAATATTAATATTTTCAAAGCCATCCTTCCCACAATAATACATGTATATATTTGTTTGCTTAATTTTATTTTATTTTTTTTAAATAATACCAAGCCTTTCCAGAAAGAAGTTTTGAATTTGAAGGACGAATGAGTTTCAGCACCACTATCAATATATTCTGGTTATTTGAGAAAAAAAAAAATCTGCTTTTTTTTCTATTGCTAGCAGTAGAGCCAGTGAATCTCAAGTGTCTATCATTTTTGCTTTCTGTGAGGTATTTTAATCTTTGAATAACATTAAGCATCAGCTGTAACACGTATGCATTAATCACCTTATTTATATAACTGTTTACTTTTATTATACCTCTAAAGGAAATTAAATTAATTTGAACTGTTTCAACATTTACAGCTGTGTTCTTGAAGAAATTTTATTGCGAGTTTCAAAGTTCAAAAAGGTTGTCTTTTGTTTCAGATATTTGGGTTCTATTTGAAGACACAGACATGAGCAAATTAATCTGAAAGAAAGTTCTAAATTTGCCATTCTTTTATGAGTTCTGCAACCATTTTGTGTAAACTTACATTTTTCACCAACAGATGACAAGTTGGGTTTGGAAAGTAAACTCTTTTTCTTCATGCTAATATTTCCAAAACCAAAAAGGGAAATTCAGTTGCATTTGCCTTCTCTGTTTTGATGATGGCCTAGTGCAAAAGAAATTTGGAATTAGAATCTCTGCTGTGACCAGTTCTGTACACAAATTATGGAAGAGAACAAAGAAGATACAAACTAATCTCACTTTGTAGCCTAGCATGCCATCATCGCTGAGATGATCCTATTTGTACTTATAATAAAACAGATAGTCAAATGCAAATTCCTTAAAGGAAAATGAAACCTCCCCCGTATTCTTATCCGGCACTGTTAGCATTTTCTTAGCTTTCCTCCTTTCAGAACGGTCCATAGTAAACTATCAGAAAATGAGTAAAGGCAATGCCTAAATTTCATGCATACTTGCATAGACCAAAGACATTATCGTTGTGGTACAGAATGGGATTGGAAAAATATGCAGCCCTTGGAAATGGATTAAATGCACATACATTTTGTAATGAGTGATTGTAATGAAAGTCAAATGAATTATAATAAAATATAGAGTTTTAAAAAAGAAAACTACTCAATGCATAATGTTGCTAAGAAAACATTTAACAGTTTTTCACTGCACGCTATTGTCAAAGTAAATAACTACCAAAGACAAACTTACAAAGTGGTTTTAACTCTAATGTGATGCAGAAAGTCAGTCATTTAATTTGTTAATTAGTATTATGCCAGAAACTATCTATTCAATATGAAGCAAATATGTTTACAATCTTATCTGCCATCTGTTTAATAGATGGGAGAATACTTAGAGCTGGGATTCTCAAAGAGGGCTGTTGAAATTTTGTTTTACAATTAGTGGAGCAGATTTTTTAATTCTAAAGGAGTTTTTCATGCTCAGGGAGTACCTCTGTGAAGCAAACTACATCACAATGCTGCTGTTCAAGATTAGTGATTGCTCATAGCTGCTTCTGGCAGATGCTACCAAAATGCAGAAATATATATATATATATATATATATATTAAGATATATATATATATTAAAAAAAAAGGAAAAAGGAAAAAAATATAATGCATCATTAGATCCAGAAGATTAAAGCAAGTTTTATGAGGAGGTATCTATGACCAATTTTCATGGCAGCACAATATATAGGTCTGAGTACTTTCAGTACTCTTCATATCTTTCTGTAATCAGCAATTTTGTGAGCTTTCTTACAAGGAAGCCCACAATTATGCAGTACTCTAGCCATTAAAGCGAATTCTCAAGGTGCTTTTTAAACTGCATATTAAGAACGGGTATTAAATCATCATTCAGGATGTGGATGGAAATAAAAGCCTAGATAAGAGAGCATTCTTCCTAGGATCACAACTTATTTCTTTGCCCTGTTTTAATGTATTTTAATTTTGAGAAGGGCCATATTATTGCCTAATACTGACTAATATTTTTGTTATTATATATTAGAAGCCCAGAAAGAAAGGTTTTTATAGTCTGAAAATTAAAAATATTTTCCTGTTTAGTTTTTAAAGATCAAAAATGAAACTTGAGAAAAATATTAATGTTAATTTTTAAACATAGGTTTTATAGCTTTTATCATTTTAATTTTAATGTCAGTGATTTGACAGGACTGCCTTTTTAGATGTAATTGATTTTAGTGAGTATGAATGAAACATCTATTGGACACCAAAGGTGAGAGACACATTTTTAATGTAATGCTAAACTTGTCATGATTCAAGGATTTTTATATCTCACAGCAAGTATGAGATAAATGTAAATTATTTTCATAATGAAGCTGAACATTTTTACATTTCTTAGAATTTTTCAACTTATAAATTACTATTTTTAAGTGCATAATATTTATAGGTGTGTATTTCTAAGTGCAAAATAGTTATAGCTGTACAAATAAAATATGATGCTTACAATGTAGTTAACCAAACCCATTAAAATTTTCAGAGCAAAGATGTGCTCCTTACCAGAATGGAGAATGTTTTCAAAAAACCTTCTTGAAAATTGTTTCTACTTTATTTTCAATAGAAGTGATTTTGCTAACTTTCTTTACCTACCTACTGAAAGCGACAAACTTTCTGTGCAGAATTTATTTACTCTCCCTTGTGTACATCTTAGTTTCCTGATACATTAGTGAGATTTTACGCAGTCACGCATCAACAAGTGAGATGGTGCCACAAAGAACAGTGAAGATTTTGTTGGTTTACTGTCTTCTGTAGTACAGCAACACTTGAGATTTGAGCCCTGAGTCTCAGCTTTGCATACCACACCGTTCATCCTCACTGAAGAAGTACAGTGTAGCAATCTGTTTCTGTCAAATGGAAATATTTCTCCTCTTCATTTTCAGGGAGCAGGTAAGAGCATTTCCCTTAAAACTGATCTCTCCCTCACTGCCCCTGTGCCCTGAGATAACAATTAATTTGTGGAGAAATTTGTAGCATAGCATCAATTTCAAAAGGGCATTCTGAATTTTAAAGCCATTATCAGTTTTTACATTGCTGTTGTACAGAATTGTACAGAACTGACCTCTTAAGCTGCATATCCTGAAGCAGCTTGGTGAAGGGGGAAGAAGGAAAGCTTTTCTGAGCCCTGGGACCCTTCTATGTAAACAACATCCTTTGTAGCATGCCCAGCTTACTCTCTTGACATTTTTTTTGTGATACCCTTATGTGACAAGAGAAGAATTGGGTGGGGAGATGCAGCTAGCTTAGTGTAACAAGATTTTGACCCTAGTGCTTCCACAGCAGTGAATGTTTAACCCCAAGAATATTTGCAGCTGCTAAATATATGTATTTATAGAAAACGGAACAACAGCAACTGGTTAGGTCAGGAACTTGGCATCTGTGATTTGGCTGCAAAGACCTTAATATGCACACTCCATCCGTTCTACCTCTCCTCCTTTTCCCTTCTTCCCCCAAAATTAATTGCATTTCTAGCTAACAAGGTTTAGTTACAGAGGCACCTGACTCCTTCAAACCTTTTGGACACAATACAAAAGTCCAGTAGTAGACATTACAGGATTAAATCCATTGTAACATTCTAAAAATCAATTCATCTGTTCCTAATAGTGTTTCAATAGTATCCTAGTAACCTTTTCTGTGAAGCTTCATATGGTCTGTATTTGCAAACACTATTAAAAAAGGCCTTCTTGCTTTCAAAAAAAAAAAAGCTAAATCTCTTCACTGAGCTGCTGGAGAGGTGCAGACTCCAATGTGGGCAAGTGTATTTGCCAACATGCCATATGGGAGCCATGGTTGGGACTTTTTTTTTCCTAGAATAATTAAATGTTGATGGCAGAGTTCAAATGGATCATTAAAATTCAAAAGTGTAAGAAACAGATTTTTTCTTATGTTGCTGAACGCTCCAGAGGGCTGAATAGCTAGCAGAAGTGAGGCAGGCTGCAGCAGTGATCAGCGTGTGCTGTGATGGTACTAATTTGATCATAATATAGTCATCTCTGAAGATTACAGCTATTCAATTAAATATTCTAATTAACCTGAAGTATTAGGCAAATGATACTAATTACAAATATTCTCCTGAGATTCACAGCAATGAAAATCCCACTTGCAACTGATACTTCTAGCCAATGTTTCGTAACACAATGTCCTATATCATAGGCTTTCAGAATATTAAAATGCAGTTAATTTGCCTAAACCTCATTTGTTTAATGGCATTAGCATTTTGTTTGAAATTGTAATAAACGTACATCCCGCTTTCAAGTAAAATTTAAAATGAGTGTACTCTTGGGGTAACTTAAGATTCCTGTTTACAGACCTAGCACTTTATTCAGTAAGCGGAACAGTTTGAGCTTAACTTTCAGCCATTAAACATATTGAAATTGTTTAAAAATGCTAATAATTTGTCTTTTCAAATAAGAAAAAAAAAAGGATATTTTGCAGTAAAATTTCATGATGTTACCCATGTGACTAGTTTCCTACTGTGAGGGCCCCAATGCTTGAACTTGCCTTGTAGTTTTTTAGTAGAATGTTTGTCTTTTGTAGGTTGTTGGTTTCTGTTTGCTTTTTTAACTCCCTCTCCAGACAAAGCCACAGGGACCTTCTTTTTTCATTCTCTGTGTTTCTCTCTGTGCTCCTTTTACAATGCACGTGAACTCCAGATTGGGGGTGCCATGGCTTTTAGGGGCTCTGATTCCTGCATGGTGCTCCTGCACACCTTTCACTCAAGTGTTCTTCTCAAGTTGTTTCAGGGACAGCCCAGCTGTTTTACCTATTACTGCTCTGAGAGCATAACCTGGTTATCTGTATGAATTAGGCAGAATATTACTTGGATAATACAGCACAAGGTAGATCTCTTGGCTAAAAAAACCCACAAAAAACCCCCCAGGGTTCCTGACTACATTTTGTGGTGAGTTTTATTTGTTTGTTTGTTTTGTCATGGCATGAATGGGGAAGACAGACATTACCCACCAACATAAGTGGCTACTTAAAAAATAATCAGTTTGTAATAGTTATAGAAACAGAACAGACAGCAGGTTTCAAGTGCTGTTTATGAGCCTCTTTTGTGCCCATCACCTTGTAAGAAGGCTAAAGGAATGGGAATGTTTCTGGCTTTCCATATATTGCCTATTGATTCCGCATGCATATAGCCTTTAAAGAGATCACGAAAAACCGCTTCCTAGTTTTAATTTATTACATTATATTATACTAATACTGTTGTAAAGCTTTATAGAAGTTTAACTGATATGACCAATGTCTTACTATGATTATATTCCCCTTCCTCAGATCCTAATGTACTTGTCTGAAAGAGAATATAAATGCTAATTTATACCTGGTACCTCAGCCTGTGAGACATTGCCAAGGGCTAAAATCAAGCGAACAAAAAGATTTTCAGAATTTCAGGATTTTCAGAATCACGCTATCGAACTACAGCAGTGCAAACAAAGCTAAAGCAATTTTACAGTATGAATGACTGTAATTTTCATGTTGCAGTTGGCCAACGTATAGTTCAGTGTTTGCATTGGAAACACTGGAAGAATTTGCAGCAGAGCAGACCTTTCCATGACAGCTTCCAAAATATAAAGAAATGCAAGTACAACTTCTCTTCAGATCTCAGAAAATTTAGAGCAATTTGCATCTGAAACACACTGAAATCATTGGACCTAAACTTGGAGAAGAGGGAGACAGCAGAGATGGCATCATGCTGCCATATGACCTTTCATGAAGCAGGAAGGAGACACAAGGGAGCACATAGTAAACTTGGGATAAAAGAAAATCCTGGGCAGACTGTGTGCAGCCCTTGAGAGACATGTAAGGACTGCGGGTTTTGTTTGGTTGCTCGATTTTGATGCTTTTCTTTGGTTGCTTACTTTTAACCCTTACTTAGCTGGTTTTTTTTCTGTGCTGTTAGAGCTTGTTGAAATGATAAAATACCCCTTTCTTTCCTCACAGCATTAATTGAGGGTTTGTAACACCTTATTCTGATTTGTAATCAGCTGACAGCTTGCAACTCTCCTTAGGTCAAGCACGTACATTAGGATGCACTATGATTTTGGAATGGGATATCAAATGCATTTAATCAATTTGTATTAAGTCAGATCCAAGTCTATATAGCAGAAATCTCTGTTTAGGAGTGTACTTCTACTGGACTGAGCTTAAGAAAGTTTTGGAGAAGCATGCGGAGGTGTGAAAAGAACAGAGAAGATCCAAGCAGAGTTACATGCTTTCATCTGCTCCCCTTTTTGTTGTGTGCTGTGGAGGACCAGACACATCCACTGACATGGAGCAGCAGCAGAAGGAGGGGTGTGACTCACAGGGAGGGAAGCATGGCACAGCATGTCCAGCTGACTCCTCAATGAGTGCTGTCACTGAGCCTGCTCAAACGGGACAGGGAATTGAAAATGAGGGGCCAGCTCAGAGCTTGCAGGAAAGGTGTTTTCCTGCTCCGGATCCCCATTTTGGCTATTTATCTCAGCCCTCATTTAAATTCAAAGCAAAACTGTGAGATGAACAAAGCCAAACAAGCAAACACAAAAAGGCAACCACCAAGGGAAAGCTAAGGAGAAAAAACAAAAAAAGAAACAATTGAGGAAGGAGGCAGCAAAAGCAGGGAAGGAGGGAGTGGAGCTGTAGAGTGTGCATGTATATCTTGTCCAAAGTCCTGTGGGAACTAGCTGCAGCTCTCTAGAGAATCACTGAATTGCTTTGAAGAAATAAGCACATTCCACTGCCATACTAGCCCCTGAAAAACGTGGTTATGAATAAAATGCTGTATACATATATGCCATAAAGGAGAATATGCTCACATTTACGTGTAGTGTGACCAAAATGACATGGTCTTTATTTATGTGGGGAGTTAATGCAGTGATCTATAGGTACAACCTTGTGGGGCAGTGAGTCTACTAGAGTGATTTACTTTTATAAAGGAAATGAATACACTGATGTAATAAAATTGTCATGTACTGCATTGATCTCCTTGCTGCAGAGTAAGTGAGGAGGAACCAAAATTTATATGAAATTAATAGAAAGGAATAATAACTGAACAAGAGTTAATATGACAGAGTAAGGTACATATTTACAAAAGAAATAAATACAGTGAAGTGATTTGCTTTCATAGAGGGGAGGACATTTAAAGGAATCATTTCTACACCTACAGAACCAGGAAGCTTGGTAGGTCCTGCTTTGTAAAGTAGGGAACATGGAGCAGTGCAGAAAGTACAATGGCAGGAAACAATTATCTTATTAATGTTTGCTGACCACAAATATTACATAGCAAAGATGTGCCTATCTGCACAGCTTGGCAGAATCACAGTCAGGGAAAGAAATGACAGTGAAATGAAAATGGAGGTCTTGCCCAACATCAAAGAGACATGAAGCAGACTTGGGCTGCTCTGTGGAACCTGCAGGGCATTTGGGCCATCACCAGTAAAGGTCATCAGAATGATTTTCTCAGTCCAGCTGGTGCAGATGCTGGGGTTTGCCCCATACCATCCACTAGATAATCAAAACCAAATATCTACTATGAAAATGTATGGGTGATGACAGTTATAATGAAGGCAGGATATCAAACTGAATAAAATGGAGAGCAAGGAATGAGCCAATCTGGGAACTTGGAGGTTTTCAACATATAGCCAAAGTCCTTCTTAAATCAGTGACCTAGGTGATTAAGCCTTATTATCAGACTGGCTTAATATTAAGTTAGTCTATAATAGTAGTTCTAAGGTAAACAATACCATAAAAGTAAAAGCCAATTCTATACAAAAGCTTGAGTTCTTGGTTTGACACAGAGATTTCTTGTGTGGGAGGGGTGTGGATACTGTGGCCTGTGCTATGCCATTGGATGTAGCGGTCTGCCTTAGCCTTATACTCTTAAGTCAGACCCAGTCCTTTCTTGCTTCAAGTCAGAAGAGATGGAGAAAGGGGGTAAAATATATGGGATAAAAAAGAATATCTCTGCTTCTGAAAGACTCATCCCTGCCTTTGTTCCTGACCCTATCAGAGGCCTTTCTAAGGAAGTGAGGTTGGTCCCCAAATGCCCTCACCCTTGTCATGTCTGGTTGTGTTGATCCAAAACAGGATAAAGAAATAAGCAATGTGCCTGTCTGCAAGATTCTAAATGAGAAAGCTCGTGGACAGCAGAACCAAGCACGGGCAGGTTTTGATGCATCTGACCTGCAGACTCACTCCAATAGTGGGCACGGAGAAGTCTTCAAAAAGTCTTTAATCATGACCCATAAACTCTCTGTTGTCTTCCATCCCCAGGCAGAGCTCCACGCACTACAGCAGCTCTCTCACCTAAAGGAAGATTCCTTCTCCTCATAAAATAGTTTGGGTTGGAAGGGACTTTAAAGCTTATCTAATTCCAACCCTGACATGAGCACAGAAACTTTCCACTAGACCACATTGCTCAAAGACTGACCCACCCTGGCCTTCCCATCTTCCCATCCTGAATCCTGTCCTTCCTCCCCATTGCAACACTCCCGTCATGGGAGCCAACCCACCACATCTCTGTGATTCCCAAAGGATCACCGCACTGCCACTGCACAAATGCATTGTGTTTATTGCACACACTGCATACATTAGTATACAGTTTTCCTCTTCAGAATTCAGATACAAAAGAGACATAGAAGATAGCTAGAGGATGCTTGATGTAAATAGGTAGTTGAAATAAAAGCGTGACGATCAGCATAGAAATTGCAATTTAATGCAACTATGTGCTTTTAAAGTAAAATACTACAAAGCATGAAAATGGATTTCACTAAATGGAAAGTTGTAGCTCTAGTATTACATACCTTTATAAGAAGCCATGTTAAACTAGAGTTAATCTTTCTAGCCCACCCTAAATCTGAATCTTAACCTTTTGTGTCTGCTAAGTCTCTTGAGGACATCTGTGTTAAGCGATGAGTAAGTAAGTGAGGCCTTTCCTTATTCTGTAAATTCAGTATGATCTAGTGCTTTGAAATACTATAGTAATGTAATGTGAATAAATGCAACTGTTATAGAGGCAAACCTAGAAAGCCATGCCACAGAGATTATTGGCAGTGTTATAATTCTCACAAAAAATCGAAGGTTAACTCGTCCTTTCTCCTGGCATTACAGCCTGCACAGAGGAACAAAGCTAGGGAAAGAATTTCCTGGGGCATTGAGTCAAGTTTGTGCACATTCATGGAAAAGCATTTCATAAAATCCTGTTTATCCAGATGAAGGTTTTATACTTGTATGCCCTGAGTGTATTGCATGCCCTGCTCCTGTTGGAAGACTGCTAGGGAACAGTGACCCAGAGCATCTTCAGTAGTTGTCAGAGACTGATCCAGATCACATATCTGAGATGACAGTTTGGGTTTAGATATCAGACAAGTTCTAGCAGGTGCTTAACCAGGCGGATCCAAAGCCACAATGAGCCCTGTGGTAAATTCTGGATTCTGTTTCAAACCCCTTTCCTAAATTTTGGAGCAGCCCAAAGTAGGATTATGGGCAGACACCCATCTCTTAATAAATGCAGGCTTAGATGAGTGTTTTGTGGAATAGTTTCATTGTGGTGTTAGGAGGGATTGCTTGTCAAGACATTGACTCTTTAAAAAGAAATGAAGCTAGTGGAAAAAAAAGGCATTCTTGATAGCTTTACTTGATTCTCTAGCATGTGAAATATTAATTTGAAACCACTCTGGGGAGCACCTTATCCTTTATCTGCAACTAGCTGCAGCTTTATCAATTTTATTTTCAACTTTTTCTAAATTCCCCTAAAATTTCCAATTCCCCTTTCTCAAATCATAGCTTTCTCTCTCTGATGCCACTCCAGTGACCAGCAGGAGTTACTATCATAACTTTGCTTCCTAGAATGGCAGTGTTTTGCCAAGCAGGCCAGCCAAATTGTTGCCTCTGATGATTTTTGGCAGTGAGTTATCAGTCTGTAGGGTCACAAAACTAGCGCATGCATAACGAAATTTGTCTAAGGGAAAAATGCAACATTCGGATAACACTTTTAACCCACATATCATGAATTTTTAATATTATCACACTGCTTGCAGCTTCCAAACACCTGCTACAGCCAGAAACTCGGGGATTTTTACCCAAAGTGAACTAGACCTCTATATTACCTCATTTTAGTACTAACATATGCACTCTTAAAATGTTTATATGTGATTCATAAAGAGTATATTAATTCCATTGTGCATACAGGGACATATGAATTTGGGTGCACATATATATAGATATTGTGTGTGTGTGTGTGTGTGTGAATATTTAGCTATGTACTTCCATCACATTAATTTAAGTCTATGTATCTTTCTTCTAGAAAAGCAAACCTTATTACCTATCTAGATGCTCACATCTAGCAGAGGGCCTGCAATTATGCAACTATTTTGAAAACAACCCCCAGTCCTCTAAAATAACAACTGTGCAACTGATGCAAGGAAAATAATTCTACTCAGAATAAAATCAGTATGAAATCAGGCAAGTGTGAACGCCTGCAAAGTAACTATTTTGTTACATCTTTTTATGACATAATTATATTGATCTGAAAGACACTCATCCAGAACCACAACCTTTTATACCCAAAGCAAAAAACCTGTATAATCTTTTCAATCACTTGATATTCATGGTCTTACTCAAAGGTCTCTGAATATGTCATGTGTGTAATACCAATGCAAAATTTGGCACTATAGTCACTACCAGCAATATGTTTCAATAAGGTAATTTTCTTGCTGCCTAAGAACATCAGCAGGGTGCAATCCTGAACAAAAACAGACTATGACATCTTATTCAAGCATACCTCTGGAGGACAAAACTATACTTTATTAAAGGAAAATGGGATTTCAGGATTGTTTTGACAAGCGGTAAAAGCATGTACCTCACTTTACATACAGTAGAGAGTTTTAAATTCAAAGTGCTTGTGTAGCCATCGTTAAGTAAAGGCTGGAAGAAAAATACTGCCATTGTAACTGGGTTATGCAAATATAGAAATGAAGTCCAGTAATCTATATTGTATGGATTTTTTTACTGGGCTAAATGATATGAAAGTAAGATGTAAAATATAATTTTCCTTCTTTTTTAAGTGAAGAAATCATTTTATTTATACTTAAGGAGGAAGCACACGTTTATTCTTTGTACAGTTAGCATAGAGATCCTTTTTAATATCAGATATAAGCATTCATTTCCACTAAGCGTGTTCGGTTTTCTATTTTGTTTTTGTATTTTGCATTAAAATCTTCCTTTTCCTGTATTCCCCACCACTTCCACAAGTTATTATTATGGTGGAGTGTCTTTTTTTTAAGGGAAGGGGAAACAGTCCAAATGTGCTTTTTTAAAAAAACCCTAAATTTAATTTTTAAGTATATACATTTTTAGTGTTGGATGGTCTCTAGAGTATTAAGATACTAGGTTAGATACTGAATAGTGCTGAACGTGTCTCTTGTGAGATACTAAGTACATGGTGGTGAGAGATCATAAAATAATAGATTTTTATCGCTGATTTCAGCACAAATAGAATCAGTGCTTAGGACCATCTGCCTTCCTCAAGGGTCATGTTTATGTTTACACTTTTAAGTGGTTGGTGACCATGTGTAAAATCTGTTCTTAAACTTGAAAAACACTGATACAGTGCTTTGTGCATTCAAAACATATTGATATGGAGAGCATGAATTGAGCAGTTTGTCAAGATTGCAAACTAAGAGGAGGCTGTGTCATTATAGCTCTAAGTGAAAACACTCAAAAAAAAAAAAAAAAAAAAGTCACTGATACTCCCTAACATTTGTTCCATAAATTACCACCAGATTTGTTGTCATTTGTTTATCTGAAAACAGATTTATGCTCTGTTATTAGAAATCTGTAATGTTTTGTTGCCCAAAAGCAAGCACATTCAGAATAGTATGCAATATGACAGGCGTCTCTCCTGACAATGTACTGTTAGAGTGGATGTAGTACAAGACTGAGCATACTTAATATACACAGTGCCAAGGCTATTTG
This sequence comes from Eulacestoma nigropectus, assembly GCA_013397775.1. Lineage (NCBI taxonomy): Eukaryota > Metazoa > Chordata > Aves > Passeriformes > Eulacestoma > Eulacestoma nigropectus. The sequence goes on along the minus strand of VZTE01005863.1, from coordinate 209,830 downwards.
GAAGATCCTAGCCTAATTTATTTGACTAATAACACTATTAAGCAGCTAATAGGGCAATTTTAACCAAACTGAAATCTTCAACTTATACAGCTTACCTCAATTATCACCTCTGTCAGATGAGAAATTATTGATGGCTGCTTTGGACTAATCTCCTTGAAATCCATACTACACTTTATTACTGCTGTTTCTGCATATTCAAAATGCCCATCACTGCAAAGGGAAAATGTCATCAGCAAACTGGAGGCTTGACAGCAGGACTGAAAGGGATGCATGCTAAAAGAAATTACAGTGATGGATGCTTTAGCATAGCTGTGGCTGTTGAGGTGAGTGATGTTGGACCAAGCACAGTTTGTAAACTGATTTATTTTCATTTTCATTTTCTTTCCTTCAGAAGAAGCACTACTTCTAAAAATTTTTTTGGAAGATGCTAAACTCGGCTTTAATTTTTTTTATTTGTACCTCCCTCCCTAAGAAAGTTATAAGACTATTTATGGATAGACTGCTGAGGAAGAGGAAAATGAGTATTTTTACTCTTTGGAGTTATGTAAAACATTTGCAGACATACCTTTAGTGGCCATGTTTGAGTAGCTACAGCCAGCAGGTTTGCTAAAGGCAATTTACTAACAGAAATATTTTCATTTATCATTTAGGTTTTTTTGGTATCAAATTGTATTGTCATTTGATTTTATCTGATTTCACCATTCGTCATTCCACTAGACACTTGTACATCACTCCCTCCCCAAGACTAAAAAACAGTATATTCACAGCCAGGTACTACAGCAAATGTTTAGGAGAAATGTCACATCCTCATTGTCTCTGTGCTTTTTATCCATCTGTGACCTTCCATCCAGGCTCACCTGGTACTTTGCTTTTAGCGTGGTGTCTTCCTCTTCATGTCAGTAACCAAACTATTTAGTAATCTTTGTTCTAGCCAAATTCTGGCATTCTGAAGTACAGTTTCATGATTCTTCCAAATATCTGACAGACATGTTTGAATTATGTATTGGGGAAGTGAGTTGGGAAGGATCACAAAATTATCAAATAACAAAAATTAGCACTTTAAAAAATAAATATATATACACACACAGGCATATATGGAGGTAAAGTCCAGTGTCTGGTATCTTATATAAGACTAAAATATATTTTTCTATGACAAACCTAGCTGTACTTAACTGCATACTTAAACATTATGGAGGAAATAATCATCTTGACCTCTAGTAATGAACCATGCTTGTGTTGAAATTTAAGGATTTATACCCTTGGCATTTCTGTATTTGAACTAATGAAACCAAAGAGGTCACTGTACATTCATATAAATCCCTGGACTAATATAAATTTATTTTCACCTATCTTTTAATATTGACCTATATAGTGCAATTTATAGCAACCCTTTTATTGCATAAACTTCCAAAAGGTGGAATAAACAGCCAAAGCTGGCAAACCCTCTGCAGATTAATGATGGAAATCTTTTTTATGGTCTTTGAAAGAGCACAGCACATGTATATGGATGGCAATGAAAAACAGTTCGAAGGGTAGGAGGTGCATATATTCCGTGAGGTGGGAAATGGGTAAGGAGCTACACATCATATTTTTCCAGTCACCAAAAGTTTAGCAGTCTTACCATTTTCAATTATCAAAACCTTGAATCTCATCTTTCTGTCTTTGTCTCCACTTAATGCAGTAAGCAATTTCAATATAAAGCAAAACCCCACTTAATATGACTAGTTAAAAATGCATATTTCATTTTGGTTTTTTAAGCCCTAAAATTTAAGGCCTAGTGATGCCTGTGAAAGGGAGGAGGTGGGGGGTAAAGGAGAGGAGAAACAAGTATGCCAAAAACCAGAAGGCTAAAGCAAAGTTCACTAAGAGGTATGAACAGAGTAGCAGCAGTGAACAAGAAATTGGAAACAGCAAAAAAGCTGTGCAGGACTGAGCAAAAAAGGGTTAGGCCTGAGGAAGAGGAGTGCTAGCAGAGGTTAGTCTCAGCACTATGAACTCCTTCTGTGTGATTCCTGTCATGCCTGTTCTACGCAGAGGAGCACCACTGCAGCAAAACAGATACCTGAAGCATCAACAATTCTGCCTCCAGCTGAAAAAATAAAATAATCTGCAATATCTGGCTAACCTCTCAGGCTGAAACAAAGGAAATCTGTCTAAAAGTCTTCAAGTTTATTCACTATTTGTGAAGTTAAATGCTTACTTCATTCTTTCAGGGTTTATTGAAGGATAGATATTTGCAGTATCTTGAAAAATATCTAAAGAAACACCTGTATAATTATAGTACCAGAAAATTTGGAAAACTTAAAATTTATTCACAATTTTGCTGCATATTATCCTTCTCTCCTAGCTCTACGAAATTCTAATGAAACCCTAATTTTTCATGTCAACTCAATCCTGAGGTGTTGCGTAGTACTTCTCACAGACTGTAGCAAAACTAGGTCTTGTTAGAAGAATAGTCCTGAAGTGGTATGATATAGTGCAATAGTGTTGCTCAGGGCTTCTGAGTAGAACGATATATAGCCAAAACTTTTATAAAATGAAAGACAGCCTAGTGTTAAAGTCCATATTTTTATTTAGGCAAACTGTATTACTCAGTCACACTTTTAGGAGGTTTCCTACTTCTGCTTGGGATATATAAGGCACATTACTTTTTCAAAGGCCTTAGAGGACAGTTTCTGGAAGGAAAGTCTCTGATCAGTCTCAAGTATTGTTACTGATTTTGAGTTATCACAAATAAATATTTAAAAATGCAAGCACTCTGAAAGGATTAATGTGGTCACCAACTAGAGGGTTATGCTGGTGGAAGGGCAAGAGCTCAGCCTAACTCACATATGGAAAATAGCTTGGAGATGAAAGCAAACCTGTGTGGTCCAAGCTGTCTATAAGCTACTTTATGTAGAAATCTCATAGCTCTCACATATTTAATACAGCTCCACAAGGATTGTATTATAGGCTCCAAGAGATTCAGATAATTAAGAGCCTTTGTTTACAGCAGGCATGCAGGGGATTGCATTCCACCAGAACCTACCAAAACACAAAGATTTCTAAACTTGGGAGAAACCTCAACTTCTTTAATTTAGGCATTGCTTCCTCCTGTTGATGTCAAAAGCTTAGTTTTATTATCATTAGTTATTACAAGCATAACTACAATTTCCTTGTGACATTTGATGCAATTGGGTAGATTTCCACTGAATTAGATCTTGTCTCTACCCAGAAGCCAAATAATAGACCATTCTTGTACCCCAAGACTAAAAAGGGAAGACATGCTCCTACCACACGCAAACTTCCCACCAAATTCTTACATTCAGTTTTCCTCATGGTTTTTAATAATATTTTTCACTTTCAAATTTGTGAATGGGACTTGGAACAAGAAGTGCTTGAAATAATAATAAGTAATGTTGTTTGCTTGATATTTTCATCTCAATTTTTTGAATCATGTGTTTCAGACAATCCAGAGAAGGCTGAGATAAGTATCCCAGCTTTTGAATGTTCATCCAGAGGAAACAAAATTAAAAATGATGGCTATTACTGGGAAGTGTGCTTCTATATAAATTCTATTCTCTAAGAATAGATATGGTTTTTGTATCGCCCTGGTATGACAGAAGCACCAGGTGGGGTAGCAGAAGGAATTACTTGACCTGCTGATTCATAATTTTATGGCTTTATTTCTGATATATAGATGATATATATATTCTGATGTATATGTATCTCCTTTCTTATGCATCACAGCCCAAAAATACTGCGCGTTTATGCTGCATACAGACAAAACAGTCAGGGCAAAGGTAACCTGCCTAAAAAAGAACTAAAGGATAAATACAAAGAGGCAAGAAGTTGCTCAGAAGAAAAGATATCCTTAGAGTTGGTCAAAGATAAATTAAAGTTAATAACTTGCAATGTAGATCACTGAGTGTCTTTGGTGAAAACCCTGTTGTTGGTGGTGACATCAGAACAGTTAAGCCTTTAGTTTACCAGGCTAAATAAACCAAATATTTTTTATTTGTTTCTGCTTTTTGCTTGAGTTTTCATTCCCATCCCATCCTACATATGTTTTATTGGCAATTTATACAGTCAGCAGAAGACACCAAAGCCTTAGCAACAAGATCTTCTGATGTACAAACAAAATGCATTTAATTTGACTCAGTGTATTACAAGCATTATAATCCCTCTTCTGATTTCAACATGATCGACTAATCTCATCTGCTCAGAGGGATAAGCCTTGTCTCAGCCATGATGACAGGCTTAGAGAATGATAAAAATTAGGGCATTCTCACAGATTATATACTGTAACAACAGATAAGGCTTATGAATAAAGAATTGACTACAGGTGGTTATTTGTAGAAATGTACTAGATTAAGGGGTTAATGTTGGAGAAGTACAATGTCATTTGTAGTTAAATCATAGATACACACAAGTGTGGGAAAATCTTTCTCGCCTGTGTAAACATCAGGGGAGATGAAGCAAATTTCATAGCTGGTTTCACAAGCAGTCAGAATGAGCAAGAACGTTCCCCAAAAAAGGATAACCCTAATTTGCACTCTAGAAGTTCATTTTGATAACCACCTGTCTTGGGCAAAACAGAGAGGCAAAAGAAATCGCCTGAGGCGGGACTGCAAGAGAAGTACTACTGTGTTTTTTTGTAACTGTCTGGAATGCTTCAGCTTAGTCCTAGGTAAATTTAGTGCTTATGATTCTTCTGTTTGGATTTGTAAAGAACATATGGTACAGAAATAATGGAAGAGGTGCGTGAGGCAAGGGGTAAGCTCCCTGACCGTTGAGCAAGACCGCTAGATACACACATCTTACCAGCAAATGCTAGCCTTGGGTGATTAAATCTCAGTACATTGCTGTGAAAAAGTAATGAAACCCATATAGTAACAATGCAGGAAATGCAATTACATGCCATCTGCATGCTAGATTCACATTCAATCTTCCTGGGAAAAAAAATCTCAAAATAAACCTGACACGCTTCTTCAATCTGTTAAGCTTAAGTAAATGAAAGGACAAAATAAGCAACAATTATTTTTCTAACACTTTCTCTCCTTGCTTTGAAAAGCACTTCCTTTATATCATATTAATATCATGTGATGTGAACTGATCTGCAGACACTTAACAGAAACATCTGTGGAGCAAAGAATTAGGTTATCACAATGTGACACACATTACTTCAAATAATTACTTTATTAATATTAATAAATGATATATCAAAACTAACTATGTAATTAGACACTATACATACACAATATAGGGCAAACAATTATTATCTCTACCTTTCTTAATTATTGTTACTTACCAGGTATTCTAATCTTTTTCTTAACCTCCTGAATAAACAAACAAAAAAAAGATCATGCTTCTAGACCTCATGGTATTTAATTGGTAAGTGGTTATTTTTTTTTTTTTTTTGGACAGGGACTCTGCATTCTGAATACCTCAAGTTAAGAAAGAAGAGTCAAATTTAATACTTATTATGTGGTGGCAGAAAAATTAATTTTTCTATTCAGTCATTGCTGAAATTAATAGGAGGCTAAAATCCTGGATATATATTTTTTTCTACAAAGTTAATTATCAGAATATTTAAAAGCAACAAATTAATGCATAGGACTGAATTAGTTCTCAGAATGAAGCACCAAGGAAACAAGGGGTTGTACCTTGCAAAATAACAAAGATAATACGAATTTACAAGAATATTGTTTCACACCCATAATCTACTATGAGTAGATTTAGAGATAGGGGCTGGCATTATTAAGAGTTTAAGTTTAAACCACTTGAACTTAATGCAAACTGAATGAGCAAGCTGGAGAGACCAAATATCCGTTTTGTTTCCATAGGAACTCCTCCCACGGAAATCTGCCACCAAATGCTCGTTGGCAAGTAGAAATGCTCCCAAAGAGCATGTCTGGCAGCAGGCACACTTGGAGTTCCCCTGTTGCTACCTCTTCTCTCACCAGCAGGCATGTGCAAACCAGCCTGTGAACAGCCCTGGAGAAGCGATGCCCTAGACAGCAACAGACAGGTCAGTTCAACCAAGAAGGTGTGCCTCTTATCCAGAGTAATTGATATGTACTGCTGGGAATGTGCTCCCCAGCAATCATCCCACTTAAAATGTGCACGTTCTCTTTCTAGGATGCCAATTAAGTGCATCCTTCTGCAGTCGCTGACACTAGATTAAACCTTACGGTTTAAACAAACATTAGAACTGCATAAACCAGAAACAGCATGACAAGTCTGACATTTTCCTGGCTCCTATGGCATTGCATCACTGTGCCACAATACAAAGCTATGATGTAGCATTTTGCTAAAGGACATCTTCTTTGATAAGTGTTATGTACATTGACACCACATGACAATGCAGTCTCCTGATCTGGAAATACATGTAAAAACTTTTTTTAAAAACAAGGATAAAAATGCAATGAAAAAAGGGAATTGAGGCTGCAGATTGACGATAATACTGTAAGGAAGGTTTTTAAAAAATACCTTAATGGTTTTGTAAGTTTAACTCACCTATGGGCATAGAGTTCATCTAACTGGGTGAGAACATGACACTAGAAGCAATATGATAATGAACTAACATCAAGTATTAAAGCAGTAAAAATTCAAAACTATCAGAGAAAGATTGGAAGAATTTGCCAAAATCTGGAGTCTGAGGAAAAAAACAAGTGAGGACCATCAGTATAGTTTTAATATAGTTTTGGTTAAATGGATTAAAAACCTGTGGTTGAAACTATATCACTCGTACGTCTATAACATCTGTTTCTGCTAACTCTGGTATATAAAACTCTTGCCACTTTGCAACTGCAAAAGAAAATAATGAGTCTTAAAGTAAGTGCTAAGAACTAGTTTATAACGGAGGTGACAGTCCCAGGCAGCTGCTGTTTCTAGTGCTCTGTCAGAAATTTTGTAGGTGCGCCTGCTTTTTGACTCATGGATTGAGAGACCAGCCCCTGGAAGCTGAAGGATTGCAAATACAGGAATGTCTTGGGCCCTTATCTTTGGATCTAAGTGAGAATGGAAAGCACAACAGCTCTTCAGACTGCAGAGGTTGATTTAAGACACTTCTGTTCACACAGATTCCTGAGATCTTTCTACAACTGTGTATATTTATACTGTGCTGACAGGCAGAGCAGGTAGGAGATGTTGGGGTAAGGGATATCTCGATCCCATCACCTTTCCTCTAGCTGCCTCTGCTACATCTGAATCAAGAAGACAGAGATAACTGAGAGCCTTGCACTTAAAACCTTTAATATACTCATGACTTTTTGTGAAAATGACCATACACCCTTCAAGAATGTGCCAGCAATTGAAATCATATCACAGCTTAGGAAACTCATTGTAACTTTGCCAAAAATCTTATGAATAACCTGATCCATTTAAATATGACTATACACAGAAAACAGATTCTGCAGAAACACAGTTGATTTTCACTTATCTCAAAATATACTACACCAACTCAGTTCAAAATTAAAGGCATTTTTCCCTTTTCCCAATCATTGTGAAATGGAAGGTTGAAACTGAGATTTCCTTTTTCCATGTCACTACATATTATAAATGCAGCACAAAGGAAGAGACTAACACAATTGTGGATGCGCAGGAGGTAAATCTAGCTATTGTAGTTACCCATAACTGCTTTGACTGGTTAAATCAAAAGAAGCTATATAAAGTCGGGTTATTTTTCAGTAAAATATATAAAGACTTGAAAGTAAGGTGCAAGAAGCTTACATAGTCAGACTGCTACAAGCAACTGCAATTTAAATTCCAAGTCACCTGAAAGCAACTGCATCTGTAGCAGGATAAGTTTTTAAGTCCTCCCCTGATCTGTCTTTCCAGTTGCAGCTAACGCCAGGTAACACATGCAGAGCTCACGTGCAGAGTAAAGGAACATCTGAAATCTGCATTAACTCACTGATATCTCCAGTGAAAGCTAGGCCTGAATATTAGCTACTTCTATGTGTTGCTGCTCTTTAAAGTTTGAAAACAAGATATTCCCTGTCTTCTAAGATCTTGCCACAAAGCATCAAACTTCTTGTGTAAAGAGAAGATGGCTTGTTATATATCTGAAATTTTTATTCAAGCCCTAAAGATTTTTGTTGAGGGTATAAAATAAGTAAGAATGTCTATGGGGAATCATCATCTCTTTGTGGCAGGCAAGAAATTCCAAAAATGTTTAGTCTGTTCTGCTCTGTGCTCCTGGAGAAAAGGTTGTATTTCCTTTTTCAGTGCCCATAATCTTTTTAGAACCTTTTCTTTATTGAGCCCATAAACATCACAGTGAAGCTGCAAATCATCACAGTCTGCAGAAACTCCATCAAGGAAGCTGCAGAGTAAACGATGCTGAGAAGCTGACGTTCATAACAATAGGCAGTTGAATAACCTCATGGTAGCATGCATGACATCTGAGGTATTCAGAAATGATGCAAAGGACTATATAATGGATGTCATGGTCTCAATATGACTTGGTCAATCCACAGCACCAAGATTCGGGAATCTTAAACATATACAAGTTCCCTACCACTGTTCTTCACTAGTCTAGTTTTGTTGACACTGTCTTCTAATTATGCAAGTGCCTTCAAAATGTCTTGTTGACAAAGTCAGTGGCTTTGCTGATTTTTGACAGAAGTTTCCAAGTCTGAAGAAGTCAAATATGAAACTGTACTATAAAGTAAAAGGAATTTTAGGAAGTTAAGCAAAAAAATGAGGATGATCAGAACAGAAAACATCCTGCACTTTGCAAAGAACTTGTCTGCCATACATAATTTCAATGTTTTAACCTCTGAATGATAGGACTATAAACAAAATTGGCTTTTTTCAGATTCATTGGGTGCTTTGGTGTTTTATATATCGTTTGTGAAATCTGGTGTTACATTAGGGATATACTCCATTTTCATTTTGGAGACTGCAAACATCTTGTCTATTATGCTGGTCAATAACCATAAGAAGCTGGTAGAATTCTCCATCAACATATTTTGAATATTGATTTTTTTTATCAAAGATTTAACATCTTTCTTAATAGATAGACTGCAACAAATAGAGTGATTCTATAGAATAGATGTAAATTATATCAGCAAATATAGATTTGTTTTATGGAGAGAAAAACTTTTTTATAATGTAATATTTAAAAAATCTTAGTAAACTGATTTTAAATGTTACCACTAAACTTTCCAAACTAAATTAAGAATATTCAAGGAATTTAGGTGCCTAATTTCTATTAACATCTCACAACTGATTGACACTTCAATTTCTATCTTCCTTAGCTAATCCCATCAACCATCATTAAGCTTTCTTATTATTCTTAGAGTGAACCATGGAAACCACAACCTTTAATTTCACCCATTGTTATTGCTTTTTATAACCATTTGATTATATATTACTGAAATCATGAATGAATATAAGTCTGTCTGAATGGACATGATTATTAATAGATGACAGAAATAGAAATATAAGTGAAGGAACAACACTATTAATATGTTTATTGCTCAGAGCAGCAGATGTTTAAAAAGACATAAGAGCCAAGGCACTTACACTGTGCAATATATGTGTTTATAGGTTACAAATTAAATTGCCATCATTTGCCAGCAATAACTTCATGGTGCTAGAGAGAATCACCAATCTTCTGAGATACGGAGCACATAGAAAGTGTTGAGATGCAGCAGTTCCTACTAAATTTGGGAGGAAAAAAAAATCACAAATGGGTGGCATCCAATGTGCATGGGTGGAGTGTCATGCATAAAATTCAACTGCTTCTTGCAAAAAGATCAAATGAAAGGAATACACAATTCATTTTGTTGGTATTCCAAATAAAGACATGGCTCTATAAAATTAGAATCAGAAAAATGTTAATTTCTATCCTAAAACCTTAGCAAGTACTATATCTAATCTCACTGAGGAGTTTCACTGAAATATCTCTTTGGATGGAGGCAGAGCTCTGCTTTAATGAGTACTTCAGAAATTTGACTGCATGCAGAGAAGATTCTCAAAGTATCATCAGACAAAAGAAAAGTGACAAACAAGCAGGGGTCTGTTAATTAATCTCCTGGCCTTGTCAGATGGAGTACAAGAGGACAATAAAGTATAGAACTTGGAATGTGGTAAAATATTTATCTCATTACTGAACAAAAATATTGGATATAGTCAAGCGAAGACCAAAACAAGAAATTATAAAAAAGAGCATTTGTAAAAGAGAAGTGCATAGGAAGGCCATTTATGAAAGGTGCTGATTAGGACCAACTTTGAGAACAGTATTTTTTGGTGTATATTTCGGTCCACAAAGAACTGTGTTTGTACTGTAAGCCTAGCACCATTTAATCATTACCATATAGATAAAATTGTGTAAGAAATTTCTCTTATCAAACTTTTGAGATAACTCTCTTTCTACTACAGAACTTTTGAACTTTTCAACCTTCTTATTAGTACTCTCTCAAGAAAAATATGACAATTAAAAAATTTTTTAAACTTTATTGCCAGCTGATAAAAACTTTGAGCAATGATGAGAACAAAGACGTAAAAATTACACAAAACCATCTACATCAGCAAATGTCAAGAAAATAGCTGTACTACAGTTTAAAAAATGCGGAAGAGTTGTGCCTTTGTTTTTCAGATCACAGTTCTTCCTCATCTTCCTCAACACTCTATTTAACTCTCAAACATGAATATAACTTTCTTTTTCTTTATGTGGATTAAAAATGTGTGCTTCTTAAAAATGTTTCTTGAGATACAATATAGCAGAGGCAACTTTTCCCCTACCCAAACGACCCAATGCCCAGTAGTTGCAAGCACCAAACCCTGTGCATCAAAGCATGATTATTAAAAGTTCTGTGGTCATATGATGAGTCAAAGGGGCAAACAAAGGAAAGAATAAAAGCAAATTCAAGTATCAGAATATAGCAATAGTCAGCTACACTAAACTACCATAACTATGTGGTTTAACACCAATTAACTGAGTATACCTTGTCAGTATTCAGTGATGGAAACATTGGTCTGGAAGACCAGTGGCTGGTTTGGTTGGAAGATCTGTGGCTTGTTGTTACGATCCAGTTTTAAACCCAGAAGAGCAAAGAAAACTAAGTCTCTGTGCGTAAACTGGAAAGAACTTAGAAGGTTCAAAATATTCCCAAAAACGAGATTAAAACCAAATGAGGTTAGATGTTGTTGCCAAAAAATTGATGCATTTTATTTAATAGTAAAAGAGGCAAAGAAAAAGAAAGAGAAAAGTAAGAAAGAAAGAAAGAAAGAAAGAAAGAAAGAAAGAAAGACATAGAAAAGTGTGCATGGGGGTGGGGGAACAGGGAGAGGTGACAGGGGTTAGATGGAAGCGTATCACCCATCCAGGGATCCCAGCGATGTCTCGTTCCTCCCCTCCATCTGCTCTTCTGGTGGTGAGGGTCCCCTGTCACCATGGCCAAGCCGCCACACGCAGCCACACGCTGCCACACACCAAAGAGTACGGAGTCCATGGATTAATATACGCTTTGGGCAGGTGGGAACGCCCACGTGCCTCCCTTGCAGGGACCAGCTTGACACACTGTCCCTTGCAACACTGAGGGTCTGTTGCGTCATCTCTGGTGCTCTGGTGCAGGGTCTGGGGACCCCTTTGGGGGGGCCTTTGATGGGCCATGTCACCCCTTCTGCTGCAGATAAGCTTCTTCCCTCGGGTGAAGGGCCCCTCAGCTGGGCTCCTCTGCACAGTGGAGGATGGGCGGTCACTGTGCCTCTCACCAGAGGCTTTTCCAGCACACGCCCAAAGCCTCTCTCCCTCCACCCTTTGCTGCGAGGGTCTGTTCGAGTCTGGTAGCTGATAGCCCTGGGGCTGTGGTCTCCACTTTGGAGGTGTTAAGCTTATGCTTTGTGAATATCCCCAGCCCTGAGTTGTTACTTTATCTTATCTTCATCAGTGAGCAGGTCCAGGGCTGCTCAGAGCCCCATTCAGGGTGTTGCAGCTTTTGTAATACAGTTTTAAAAGTTCTTCAAGAAAATGTTTAAGTCAAAAACTACAATATTTCAGTCTCTGACACTCGTTCACAGGTGTTCTGGGAGAAGGTAGCTACTGTCTGCCTTTGGGCCCTTGGCTGTGCTACAGGAGGACAGTTGCTGCAGCATGTTGGAAATCTTGAGGAAAAACAGGGTCTCTTGGGGGATTCAGCATTGAATTCCAATTGATTTCAGAAAGTCTTTACAATTCTTTTGCATGGAGTCTGTCTCAATGGTAAAAGTGAGGTTGCAGTCAGGAGTGCTGGAAGCTGAATTAGCCAAAGTTTCATGGAGGCATGTCATTGATGTTTATTAAGATGTAGACTTACCCAGCAAGCCTTTGAAATAACCTTCTGTCTGATGCTTTACCTTAGAAAACTTTTCAGACCATGCATGGAACTCAGTAGTCACATGCCGGATTATACAACTGGTAACTAACAAGAGGCAAGAAATCATGCATTTTCAAAACCAAAAAATGACCTTTAACAATATATTTGCATTTAGTATTTTGCTTCAGTCTTCTATGCCATAAGTACTGACAAACTTGTTTTCACTAAAAAGTTGGTTCCACTAACAAGTCACTTGAAAACTTATGTATTATTGTCTCATTAAAAGAAGCAGATTAGAAATTTAATTATTCTGTTATATATGAACAAAACATTAGAACAATATGGTCTCATGTGCCCAATAAATAATCACACAAAAAAAGCAAAAGACTTCCAGAGCAAAGCAGTGACTGTATGCTTATTATTGCAAGAGTACAGCAATAACCTGTGTGCTTATTGGCTTTTAAACAGCATTAAAAAAATTGCAAACCAAACCCAAAACAACCATGGAATATCTGCCTCTTGATCTAGACCACTGTTACCTAAATACTCTTATACTAACCATCACTAAAATATTAATCGTACATAAAGCTGACGTACCTGGTAAAATAGAGTCTTTTACGTAATTTCTTTAGAGAGATGTCTCCCATCGAGGTTCATCCTAAAAATCATTCCAGAAGGCTACTCACCTAAGCTGAAATTCACTAAAATAGGCCAGTATTAAGAAAGGCCATATTATTTGCCTCTTACTCTTCCCTGAAAAGAAAATCAAAAGTCATCAGTCCTCTCCTCAAAAGAGTAGAAACTACTGCAGTTGTTGAGTGTGCAGGAAATTGAAATATTTTATTTACCTATAAACCCTTTTTAAAATACAGTAGACAAATATTACTGTTTCTATGGAATGAAAAACAAGCTGATAGTACTCACAGGTTTTGGGTTTTTATGTCCAGTTCCAATTAGAATTAGACTAAAAAAACTTTATTATCAGATGTTAAACATAAGTTCCCATTGAAATCCATGAGAAACCAATGGTTGTTTGATTCCTATATTGTCCCAGCCATGTCCTTGAGCACAAGTGGTCCTAGCATATCGATTAGGCCACCAGTGCTATATCTAAAGAAGGTTACTTAGGTGATCCACTTAAACATGATCATTTCTATACCAAAATACATAGTGCACAAAAATAGTAAGATTGGATTCATTAAAAAAATAAACCCCACCATACCACTATTGGTTGAATTAATGTGTATGAATACAGGGTAGTACTTTGGAAGAAGGACAGTATTCTTCATTACAACTGCAGGTTGGTTTTTTTTAAGAAAATATTACTTCTATAACAGGGAAAAAACCAAGTGTCTTCCCCCCAGCTCCCCCACCCCAGTGTGACTTTTAAGGCTACAAAATGTGCCAGATTAAGACCTTGGAGATGGAAATTCGATGTTTATCCACAGGGCATGTTCAGCATTGCCAACAGCTGTGCAACTTTTCGCAAACAATGTTCCTCAACGATGACTTGAAAGGACCACAATTAGGGGCAGGAGAATAGTTTAATTTCCATGCCCATTCAATCCTTGACTTCTCTGCTGAGCCTGCCAACTATTGCCAATTGCAATGGTGGATTTTGTGACATGGACACTTGTCCACTAAGAACTGGACTCAGGCTGCAATCCAATGTAATTATTTTCAGTCACTATTGACCTACAAGAAGTTTCAAACAAGGAAATGTTGAAGTTTTTCTGCTCTTACCAGCTCCCTCAAACAATGTTCCCACTGCAGCAGTGATAGCCGAAGTGTTCTCTGACAACTTCAAAAACATTTCTACCATTTTTCAATTTTTAACCCTCTCCTCTGTTTAATTTGTTTACCAGCTAGAAAAAATGAAAACTATAAAACCCCCTTTCAGTCATATATCAAAAATGAATATTTAATTTTTTTTTTTTTTAAATTAAAAGCCCCTGACTTGAACTGCGCATCTTGTGATATAGTAAGTATAAAAATACCAAGATCTCCTTTTCACAACCACTGTGTATAAACCACTCATCCTTTCCCATCATATATGAAGAGCTACCTTCTGGTTTTTTTTCCCCAGGATGTACATTTGCAAAAGTAATTTTCATGCCATTTGCTCATGCGTAGAAATATGTAATTGTTTTTTCAGTTCTATACTTAAGCAACTAAGAGGTAATTTGGTAATGATGGGACCAAAGTTATGGCAAGAATGTGCAGTTCTGTTTGACCTCAGAGTAAAGGTAATCCTGGCTTCTGTATGGATGGGAAGCCTGGGTGCCACAGGCACAAATCATGATTTAATAATTGATGAATAGGTATCATTTAGCTCTAATGTTTTAAAGCTAACTTAACAGGAAACTAAATTATAAATAATGCACACTGTATTATCAGACTCAAGAAGGAATAACACAAACAAAAAAAGAAAATAAACCAAAAAAAGAAATTTTTAAACCACTACTCAAGTAAGCTTGCTCTGGCCTTCCTCTCAGTTTGGGACAAGGGAGGGGATGAACAGGAGCTAACTGCACAGATCCCTCTAGTGGCAGCAACAAAGATGGGATTTTGGCTATACCTGAATGAGCAAGTCTCAGAGCCAGGAGATGTGTTAGGAACATGGGAGTCTGTAGTAAGGGAACCTGCAGAGCAGGGCTGTGTGAGCTGTCACTGCAGAAAGGCTGCCTGATCTCATCAGTACCTGCAGGACTCAGTTGTTCTGTCGCTATTTAAAGTGCAAAGAAAGGAGAAGGGCAGGAGACCAAAGGGTGGGGGAAGCAGGATGCAGGGAAGTCATACAGTTCTTTGAAGCTGAGCTGTGTTGCACAGCTGGAGAGTAGTACCTTTCTGCATGCTTTGATTAATGCAGGTATCCAGATGGTTTTGGGTCATTCCAAAGGATAAATTTTATATTTCCCACACATCATCCAGTACATATGGTTCTATTCCTTGCAACAGAAAGGAACTAGTCTCTTTTTTCTGCCCTAGAGATGAACTGTTGAATGGTAGAGCATGTGCTTCTGCACGTGGAGCCTGTAAAATCACCTACACTAAAAAAGAAAGCCAGTTCCTCGTCTATAAAGTCATAAAGATTCAATCCTAATAAAGGTATAATCTACCCAAGAGGTATGCTTTTTGACACGACTCTTCCCAAAAGTTTAACATGCTTAACATGTCACATCTGCTTTTTGCCTCCCTGTGATACTTCACATCATTAGTCCTACAGGAAATACTCAAGTGTATAAAAGTGTACAAATTGTCCTGCCACCCTAATCTGTTTAGGTTCTTTACAGAAGTCTGTTCTAGAAGAAGGAAGAGACAAGAAATAAAATATTAGGACTATAATGGGGAATGTGTTTTGCAGGCTTATATCATTAAACATACAATACATCTATAATTCTCTGTAAGTTATGCAATGGTTACTTGGTCTACAAATAATTTGTTGATTTATGTATTTTTTTCAGCTCACATGAATTGACATATGTTTACTCAAGTGAGAAGTACTTTTCTGAATCTGAACTTATTTATGAAATGGATCATACAGTGTGACTGCCTCCCATAGCTAATTCAGGACTAGGTGATGTAGAAGATCCTAACAGGCAACACTTACTTGGTTAATGTTAGCATAAATTTATTGGCAAACCCACATCCTGTTGCCTGTGGAAAGGTTTCTCTGTTTATATTTTTTACTAAATTTACTCCTCTTGAGATATTATTAGAAATTTCTGGAAGTCAATTACAAAATCAGCCTAGAGAAAGTCTACTTCTACACTGTCTTGAATACTAAAATACTTTGAAAGCTGTTTCTTGAGAATTCAGGATAGAGTTTATGGAAGACTTCCATCTGAATCTGTTGTAATATATGAATACTTTCTACCATGATTCAAAGATGAATCATAAAATATCCTCTAAATGAGTTTAATTGATTTAAAAACATACAATCATAGAATAGTTTTGGTTGGAAAATACCTTTGAGACCATTGAGTCCAACCATTAACACAGCACTGCCAAGTCCATCACTAATCCATGTTTCTAATCACCATACAGAATCACATAATTAATTAGGTTGAAAAAAACCTCTGAGATCATTGAGTACAACCTTTTGCCGAACAACACCATGTCAACTAGACCCTGGCACTAAGTGCCGTGTCCAGTCTTTTCGTAACACCTCAAGGGATGGTGACTCTACCGCCTCCATGGGCAGCCCACATCACTGTCTAATCACCCTTTCTGTGAAGAAATTCCTTCTAATGTCCAACCTAAACCTCCCCTGGCACAGGTTGAAATTGTGTCCTCTTGTCTGGCCACTGACTGCCTGGTAGAAGAGACTGACCCCCACCTGGCTACCACCTGCTTTCAGGTAGTTGTAGAGAGTGATAAGGTCTCCCGAGCCTGCTACTCCCTCAGTCACTCCTCATTAGACACTCCAGGCACTTCATCAAATTCACTGTTCTTCTTCAGAAGCACTTCTGCCCCTCAATGTCTTTCTTGTAGTGAGGGGCCCAACATTCTTGAGGAAAAATCAGTCAGTGAAAAAATTTTGGCAGAGTTAAAATCCAGTGTGAATCTACTCAAACCTTAAAGAGTGAGAAAGCTTGAACAACAGTCTCAGGGAGCACAAATGGTGCAGAGGGACTATGCTGAGAAGCTTTGCAAAATCATAAAAGTGTATTTATGGTTTTTTTTTTAACTAAATATCTTGTTCACATGGTTATCTATGGATGAAGTTAGAGATGCAGCTGGATAAAGTTTAATCCTTAAAGGATTGTGGTCTTAGTATCTCTCAAATGGGGTCACAGTAAAATTTTTTACCCTGCATTAGGCATCTGTACAATAACCAAACTGCAAAAATACCATTCCCTATAATAGGCCAAATTTTTTCTTGATGATCGTGGTATCTATTATCTTTGATTGCCATTACATTAGCACATTACTTGAAAATAAAGGGACAACCTTTATTCATGTAAATGTTAGATGCCTGTCAGCTTATAGAAATATTTTTTCTTCTGTTTCAGCTCCATTAATTCTTTTAATTGAGAGGAAATTTTGGGAAACTTTTCACATATTGCTAGAACTCATTTTTAACAAGCAAAATTAAATTGCTTTTTGTGGGTTTTTTTTAATGAGAAATTAACTAGATATTAACGCTTTTGTAAACAAGGGACCATTACCTTTCCTTGAGCTAGTGAGACAGGCAGTGGAAGAATTTAAACATAATCACAAAGAAGCAAACACTGATAATAAAACAGACTGCATGTCTGTAAGTGGCTCTTCACTTCTAGGTTAACATAGCAAGTTTAACACTGCTCACAAATTTTAATGTGTCACAGAAAGAAAGTAACATGATCTGCTAATATTAAAATTATTTACCTTAGATTAAAGCATAAAGCACAGCTAAGAAAAAAAACCCAATTCTTAAACTACTAATACTGTCATTTTAATATGAATGAAAATGGTCAATTTTCTTCTGAGATGGTGTTTAAAAAAATCCAAAACAATCCCCCATCATCTTTGATTCTTGATACATAAATGTGCAAGCTGAATTCCCCTCTCGCAACAACCAGTTTGACTGCAAAAAAACCTGCATTGTCTGACTTTAGCTCCCAGATTTGTTGTATATTGCACATGCTACATAGTACAAAAGACTTCTATATGTGCTCCACAGTACTACACATCTTTTTAATGAAGAGAAATTGCTGAGCTGCTGTACGAAGTAAATACACACATATACTATTTCTATCTAGAAAATGATACTGCAATAGAACTGATAACTTCTGGTATTATATAGTTTTGATAATGACCTTTTTACAGAGATGCCTCATCTAGTCTGACTGAGACCTATAGCAAGAGTTCAAAGTCAAAGAACAGAACACTGTGCAATAAGGAAATAAACTTTTAATTTTGATCACATTTTTTTAACGTACAGTTTCATGATCCGGCACTTCTTATCTCCGTGTAGCAGAACAGAAAAAGAGGGAATGGTAGTCCTCTGCTGCCTAGAAGGCAATGGGCAAGAGATGCTCAGGTATTTTACAAAGCACTGCAAAAGTTTTCAAAGATAAACAAAATTAGTAATAAAATGAGTCATGCCATATGTAATGAGAAATTGCCAAGAATTAGAACTACTTTCTTTTCCAGAATAGGAACAGGCACCTCTTTTTTCTTTTCCCACCCTTCAGAGGCAGAGGTTGTTCATCAGGGGTCAGAACCATGCTTAATGACAAGACCCCATCCCAGATAATGCAAGGAATTCTGTGTTGCCACATGATAGCACAACACACACCACCAGGGTTCATGCAGCAGAGATGTTAAGTCAGCCTATACCATGTGTCAAAACTGCTTCCATAAAATAAAAAAGATGGCACATACAGAACAACCAGGGAATCCAACTGAGCCAGCAAAGGTTTGTGAAAGACAGGTCTTTCTTGGTCAACCTGATCTCTTTCTATGATAAGGTGACCTGTATATTGGATAAGGGAAAGTCTGTGGATGTTGTCTACCTAGACTTTAGTAAAGGCTTTGTTGCCATCTTCCACAGCATTCTGAAGAAACTGGCTGCTCATGGCCTGGGTGGCTGCACTGTTCACTGTGTAAAAAACTGGCTGGATGACTGACCCCAGAGAGTGGCAGTGAAGGGAGTTACATCCAGCTGGCGACTGGTCAAGAGTGCTGTTCCCCAGGGTTCAGTACTGGGGCCAGTCCTGTTTAATATCTTTATCAGTGATCTGGATGAGGGGATCGAGGACATTTTCAGACAGTTTGTGGATGACACCAAGTTGGACAGGAGTGCTGGAGGACAAGAAGGCTCCAGAGAGGGATCTGGATAGGATGGATCAATGGGCAGAGGCCAATGGCATGAGGTTCAATAAGGCAAAGGGCCCGGTCCTGCACAACAGCCCCAGGCAGTGCTACAGGCTGGGGGAAGAGTGGCGGGAGCGCTGCCCAGCAGTAAAGGACCTGGTAGTGCTGGTTGTCAGTGGCTGAACATGGGCCAGTGTGTGCCCAGGTAGCTAAGAAGACCAACGGCATCCTGGCTGTATCAGGACATAGTGTGGCCAGCAGGAACAAGGCAGTGATTGTCCCCCTGTACTTGGCACTGCTGAAGCCACCCCTCGAGTGCTGTATCCAGTTTTGGGCCCCTCATTAAAAGAAACACATTATGGTGCCAGAACAGGGCAGCAGAGCTGCCTGGACAACAAGTCTGATGCTTGCCCCTACATAGTCAGAAAAACTAATTCATACCTATTTAATTTTTACAGCAGCATCTGCGCTGCTCAAAACAAGCTACCTTTCTGTGCTCAGGGAAGCATGGTACACCTCCTGGCCTAGGGAGAGTATGAAAAAGGTGACTGCAACCTACCTTTATGCCCAGAGGATAACAAACTGCTGTAAGGGCTGCCTTAATCAAAAGCATAAATTAAGGAGCTCTGAAAGCTGCTATAACACACATAAAAACCCACCTGAGATTTCTACCCAGAATCTTCACAGCCCACAGCAACTGAGGATCCTCTTATAGGAGCATACTAGAAAGGCCATGCTGATCCCAAAAGCACTCCCTATTCCCTGAAAAGTTTGGTATACACGCGGAATCACTGTCTTGACACACACAGAGGTTTTACAGTCTCCTTTACTAACTGGGAAGGTGTGTGAACACCTAATGAAATGAATTTTCCAAGAAAATTATATGTAAAATAAATTAATTTCTACATCTGTTTAGGTTGTCCAGACACTGAAGTGTGTTATCCAAGTGACATCTGAACCACAATCAAAACACTCTCCAAAGTTTTAGCTAGGAAACATAATTAAAACAGGCCTAGACAAAAAAATTCCCTAAATGATCATTAATTAGAGGTCTCAGGGCAGACATCTGATAACTTCATCCAAATAACGTGGGAAGGTGGCAGAATTATAGAGATAAGAGATGATGAAACAAGATTAAAATCCATAGTGTTCTTTTAAATATCTCGCATGGCTGCAGTTCTTCCAATATTATTATGTCCTAGTCTAAACTCTTTCTAGTGTTTTAATCATGATACAATGGCAGATTAGATTGCAAGTTAAAGTTGTCCCCCTTTTTTTGTGTTTAGGCTCGGGTTTTTTGTTGTGTTGGGTTGTCTTGTGTTGGTTTTTTTTGGTTGTTTGTTTGTTGGGGTTTTTTTGAGAGGGAAGGGTGGTTTTTCCATATATTCCAATTCAAAGACTAGACAATACATATATATGCATTTATGCATTTTACCATTTTGTTTTTTACTTCACCTAATCCACAATGCAAGTAATTATTTTTCTTTAAGTACAACATAAGCAATATTGAAGGGAAGCTGCTGCATTCCACTATTCTACAACCAAACTCAACACAGGTCCATAGCTCTCCTTAGCATCCTCAACTCCTCCTTACAAACTGGACTGTTTGCTTTTTTGAAAGCCCCAGAGTTAAGGAGACAAGTGGATGAACAAAGAAGTCATAGCAGAAGGAAGGCGGCATTTTATATAAAGGGGAAATACATAAAAGATAACCTAAAATGGAGTCAGCATCACTAAATTGAGAATATGCTGAAAGCAGCTAGTGAATGGAAATCTCCAATTAGTACTGTTCTCTCCCTCATTTCTTGGACACTAGTAGGAATATAAGTGGAGCACTTATGACCCAGCCTAAAATATAACTTCTAAAAATAATATTACAAACAGAAAAAAGATACATCTGACTTTGAATTTACTTGGGTTTCCTTTTTGATTGAATCAAAGCCACAAGCAAAGAAAGGACATTTAAAAAGCCTAGTTTTTACTTTTGAAATTGAAACAAAATTTCAGCTTTCAATTAATATAATAAAAAGATACAAGGCATTCCTTTAAGAAATGTGTTTTTCATATCAAATAAACATTTTCGAAAGGAAATCCATGGAAATCTCCATTTTTTTCTGTTTATGTCAGAATCCTGAAATTAGGCTAATAAATTCTGGCATGAAACTTGAACTGGATATTTCAATCTTAAATCAACTTCAGGATGCTGATACATTTAAATACTTCTGTTTTTAAACTTAACCTGAAATGTTACAACAATAGCCATAATGTCCTATAAAAGACCCAATCACTTGACCTAACATTGCAAACAGCCTATAGAGAGTTAAATACAAACACCCACTATAAATATGCTACCAACACGTACAGATGCATTAAGTTATTGCATATGGGTTATTGAACTCTATAACAACATTTAAGTTGTTATAATTTAAGTCCCTTATGATACATGCATATTATTAGTTAATTAAATCCTCAATTATCTGTTTAAGTACACCATGATCATTGGACTGCCAGTTTTTTAGTTGTGCTTTTTGGGGGTTTGTTTTGTTGCTTTAATTTTTAATAAATTGTATTGGTTTGGCACGTCCTGGTTTTAGGTAGCAGGAGGGCCAAAAGATGGCTCTTCTGAGGAAGCTGCTGGAAGCTTCCACAATGTCTGGCAGAGCCAATAGCTGATGGCTCTGAAGATGGACATGCTCCTGGCCAAGGCTGGGCCAATGAGACAGGTTGGTAACACCTCTGTGATGACATATTTAAGAAAAAAATCCAAACAAAAACACAAGGTTTTGCTTCTAGTCAGAAAAGAGGAGGGGTTGAGAACATGTGAGGGAAAACAACATGGAGACACCAAGGTCAGTGGAGAAGGAGGGGGAGGAGGTGCTCCAGGCACCAGAGCCGAGGTTCCTCTGCAGGCTGTGGTGATGACCATGGTGAAGCAGGCAGCCCTGCAGCCCATGGGGGTCCACAGGGGATGCAGAGATCCATGCGCAGCCCGTGGGGGAGGTGTCCACCCTGGAGCGGGTGGATGCCTGGAGGAGGCTGTGATCCAGTGGGAGACCCAGTGGAGAGAGAGGGCCCCTGCTTCCAGCTGGAGCAGCCTGTCCCTGGAGGACTGCACCCCGTGGAAAGAGAGAGCCACGGCGCAGCAGTTTTGGGAGGGCTGTGTGCCCGCGGGACGGGCTCAGGCTGCAGCAGGCGCGGTGTGGCTGCTGCTCCTGAGAGTGGACCCACGCCAGGGAAGCTCACGGAGAACTGTCTCCCGTGGGAGGGACCCCACGGCCTCACAGGGGAAGGACTCCTCTCCTGGAGCAGCGGAAGGAAATCTCGGTGATGAACTGACCAAACCCCTATGCCCTGTCTGCCTGTGCTTTCGGTGGGAAGAAGGGAGGGGCTAGGGGGGTGGAAGGTGTTCTAAGGGCTTACTTTACTTCTCATTATCCTCCTCTGATTCTGTTAGTAATAAATGCACTTCACAACTTGAAGTTGAGCGTGTTTCGCCCTTGAAGTGTTTCTCCCGGTCCTTATCTCACTCATGAAGCGTTCATTAATTTTTTTTTTTCCTTTTCCCTCCTCTGCCCAGCTGTGGCAGGGGAGGGTGAGCGAGCGTCTCTCGTGGGTGCCTGTTGTTGGGCTAGCGTCAAACCACGACATAAATGTATATACTTACTCCTTTTTGTGTGTACGTGTGCATGTATTATGTAAAGAACCCTCAAGACAGATTCTGGTAACAGGTTAATTCTCGACACAAAGATCTTAATAAAAGGGAATACTTTATGATTTCTTGGTAGTTAATGGATCTCCTTATTAAA